>JAJOOR010008096.1:0-99541 GCA_036250505.1 Solanum acaule
AATTAATGTTGAATGTACTTCCGCGACCGATGAAGTGTGATGACAAGTTTGAGAGGCTTGTTTGGGGTTCCTTCGGGTTCCTCATTCGCCATGTCACGTCTAGGCCCTAGGCTTGGGTCGTGACACTACTTCGCAAAAATGAATGAAATGGCTGAAACGAATGAAGAAAATGAAGGCTTGAGGATCGCTGAGTCCACTTGGAGAGTCGCCGAAGGGTCTCACTTCGCCTTTTGTTCCAGTATGCTGAGCCCTGAAGGAAAGGATTAAGTCGGCGGAAAAGGGGAGCAGTCGGCGCATCGCCGAGGTGTTCCATGAGGCAGTACTATGTTGCCTAATGACCCAGAGTACGATGATGCTGAAGGATGGTGCAAGACGCCGATGAACTACATCAAGGGGAGAATCGCCGAGTTGATCGGCAATTTCGACTAATGTCACAGAATGGTTCGCTACAGCACATATTTCTTTAAAACTATAAATACTCGTAGAGAGTTTTAGCTTAGAATGAGATTTTTAGTATCATCAGATTTTTAGTGTGAAACAATTAATATAATTTTAGTACATTTTATTTTTGCTCTGATTTTGAGAGGGTTTTGAAACTTGAACAAGAAGAGGGTTTCATTTCCAAGGATTTGGACTTGGGTCTCTTGGATTCTTCATCCTTGGCCTGTAATAAGACTTAAATCTTCATAACCCATTTGAATGCAAGCTCATTTAGGTATAAATTTCTATCTTTTGATGTGTGGCTAAAAACCCCAATTCTTGGGGTGTGATTTAACAAATATGGGTTAAAATTGTTGTTGGGTCTTGCTTGCTGATAGATTAGATGTAGTTTAATGGTGATTTCATCTAGTAGTTGTGGTTGAATTTAATAATTTTGTAATTGCAAATACAAGTTTATTTATGTGTTTTCGGCTTGCTCGAGAGAGAGGTCGCGAAACCAAGCTAGATTGATGGCCTAAGGAGTGGGTAGACATGAGGTTTAGCTCGAGAGAGTGAACCCTAGTCCCATATCCTAACACTCAGCTCGAGAGAGTGAGTGGGGTAAGGCATAGGCTGGTCTTCATGCGGCAAGTGGGTGTCCGAGAGGAACCCATTTGAAACGGGGTAAGTTACTCGAGAGAGAATTTATTCCAACGTATAGCTTAGCCTAGTCACTATTACTCTATAAATTCCCTATCGAAAGCATGTACCCAATAATTTAAATTAACCCGTATTCCGATCACATCACAAGAATCCCCTCTCATTACCTAGAAACCTTTGTTTATTTTGCTGTTTTTACTTACTAGTGACAAAACCCCCATTGTTAATTGACACTCTTGTGTCCCCCCTTTAATTCGCAATGTTTTTAATCGTTAATGTCTTTAGCTACGACTAGTTAAAACTGAATTTTATTTTTCTACTAATTCTCGAAACCACTCCCTTGGGACTCGACCCCAACCCTTGGTTGAGTTATTATACTATTGCACGATCGTAGACACTTGCATCGAAAGTTTTGTCGTTGATTACACAAACATCAATGGTTGTCGGTTAGAGAATTTCCCACAAAGTTATATTATATTTTATTACATACAAATTGAGTTGTTATTATGTTCTTCAATACATTGAGTTTCTATCTACTGTTTTTAAAAGCTTTCCATATATTGCATCTTTTTTTGTTGCTTTATTTTTGAGTATCTTGAGTTGAACTGTGTTTCATTGAGTCGAGTACCTTATTGTTGAATTGAGCCCCAATTCACTAAGTTGAGTATCTTATCCTTGAGTACTTCTGAGTTGAGTAAGTTTGAGTAGCTTAGAGTATCCTTGAGTATTTCTTGAGTTGAGTAAGTTTGAGAAAAGGTAAGTATGTTTCTTTTCTACTAGTTCAAGCTTATGTTTATTTTTTGGAATTCTCTTTACATACTCGTACATTCCATGTACTGAGCCATTTGGATGCATATACAAGTATTCAGGATCATCAATAGGCATTTCGTTGGTACCACATGTAGTTAGAGTTAGTTATGGTGAGCCTCCACGCTTCCGGAGGATTTCATTTACTTTTAAGTTTTGTCAGGATGTTGTGGGTCTTGTCCCGACTTCCATCTTTGTCATTTAGAGGCTTCATAGATAGATAGTACAGTTTGAGCAGTCGTTTCATTTATTTTGTTAAATGTTTTAAAGATTTGAGTATCCTAATTCTGGCGAGTTGAATATACTATTTTATTCAGAGTTTATCATTTTAGTTAAAGCTTTGTAATTGAGTTAGATGAATTTTATTCAGTTTTAAGCTTTGTATGCTTGAGCTAGTCTTCCGCTTGTAGTCATCCAGGATGAGGGTTCACTTGGAGGCCAACAATGGTTCTCGAGTGCCAGCCACATCCATGGTGTAGGCTCGGGTTGTGACAATCTTGGTATCAAAGCATAAAGTTCAAGTGTCCTAGGGTGTCTATGAAGCTGTGTAAAGTAGGATATTGTTTATGGTTGTTAGGGCCCACTTCTATAAATAAGTGACTATAGACATTTAGGAAAATTTCCATTCTTTCATACTCTTAATCGTGCAATAGAGCTATTTCATAGAGATTTGTTCATACTCGTGCGTTTTCAGATTCATTTGACTACCCTTCATACTAGAGGTGGTCGAAAAGCAAAGTTAGTCCTTTTTCGATGAGTTGTCTTAGCAAGAGTCTTGAAGAAGTCATGAGACTCTAGAGGGGCTTGAGAGAAGCACAGGAGTGAGTTATGTATTGTGTTTCGGAGGAATGCACTCATATTCATATGAATCTTGCATTTGAGCTAAAAGCTAGTTTTACACTCTTCCCTAAACCTTATTCAGCTGAGACCTTTAAGAGGATGGTATGTTTAGAGCTTGGGTAATATTTTCACCCAAAAAGGTAGCATGAGTTATGAGATCATGAGTAGTAGTAGTGAAAAGGCCCAGAGTCAGAGGAAAGTATGTATAGGTATAAAGATCTATAAAAAGGAGATAGTGATGGGGCAGATTATGTTATTATAGTCATTCACCCAGTAAGTTATTGATGAGGAGTTTTCCCTTATGGGTAGACAAAGAAGTGATGAGTTGTGAAGATCTCATGATAGGCGGTAGAGCAAGGGTTGCTAGTCAAGATGAGATAGAGTATATATATTTTTAACCAGAATAGAGTTGATGCGATGTGCCAACGTGTTAGAGGAGGTTAAATATATGTGTTGAATAGAAGCACATAGTATTCATGAAGTGATAGATCTAAGCTAGGCTTATGATATGTTTGAGAGGCTCATGATGTTCAGAAGGTTATAGAACTGAATAAGTAATAAGGTATACTATAGTAGGTGAGCAATCGTATTAATATTAAGGTTTAGTAATGAACATTAAGCTTGAATTTGAGAGGAGTGTCATGATCAAATGAATGGAAACATGAGGGTGATGATGTTAGTCTTGAGATTTGATCTAGAAGACTTGACATAGAGTAGGTGAGGAATTGAGGAGATTAGCTGCAATAGATATGAGTGGTACAAGTGAGAGACCTTAACCTTTAGATAAGGGCAGTGAAGTGTGGCTAAGTCGCAAGAGTAACAAGAGCATTAAGAGGTGTACCGAGATGGTATGTAATCAGAAGAGGTTAAGAGAAACACCTTAGAAAGAAGTCTTACTACCTGCTTATGGAAAGTTCGGTAGTCATGAGATAAAATTCTCCCAAGTGTTAGAGTAAAAGAGGATGTAGACCGGTTAGAGATGATGAAATAGGTTAATAGCTTTCGAGTGTCAGCTTTAGACCTAAGGGGGAGATGACAAGATGAGAAATAAAGTCAAGCGTTTGATAATAAGATAGTAATGAGTTGCAAGGAGTTTGGGGGATATCTTTTTAGAGGACCTTTTTGTAATGGAGTGATGTTAGAACGAGAAGGTTAATATTCTTATCATGATAATGATGGTGTGATAATTCCATCTAAGGTTATAAATTAGGAGTGAGAGGAGGATAAGGTTTTACTATGAGGAATAGTTAAATGAGAGCGCTTAGTTGGTTCTGAGGGAGTTGGTTAGTAAGAGTCCATGGAGTTGTTAGATTACTAAGCTTGAATGTGGTGTTGTGAAACATTCAGTGCTTCTTCATATGAGCCCTAGAAACCATTCATAACATGAATCATAACCTTCAAATCATAATTCAAATTCAAGGTAGAGTTAAGAGTTAAGTTCGAGAGTTCTTCCAAACATTTTGATAAAGTCCTTTTGAGGAGTCTTCTACAATTTCTAATAACTTGTTTCAAGACTCGAGCAAGTGAGTATGAGAATGTATTCACAAGTCTACATTATCATCCTTCGTATCATGAACCATAACTCTTGAATTCATAATTCACATTCAAGAGAGAATTAAGAGTAGAGTTCAAGAAAGTCTTTGAGTTCAATTGTGAATCCTTTGAGATCAACTATCGATTTGAACTATGTTTTGAGAAAGTAAGTATGAGAATGCGAAGAGTTGTATACATGAGTTCCATATTTTTATGTACCCTCGAGTCGAGTCATTTATGCCCATAAATTCCACATGAACTCCATAAGTTGAGTCTCTTTGAGAGGAGTAGTATCTTCAATTTCTAAAGTCTTGAGTATTGAGTTCCTACCCCTTTTGAGATTATATTCCTAATCATGGGGCTATTACATGTTACCCATGAAGGTTCTTGAGTTTAATTGTTCATGCCCATAATTCTGCATGAACCTTATGAATTGAGCAATCTTGAGATGAGAAGTATCATTGAGCCCTTGAGTTTAGTAGTTCATGCCCATAATTCTGCATAAACCCAACCCCCCCCCCCCCCGAGTTAAGTATTCTTGAAATAAGTAGTATCATTGAAGTTCTTGAGCTCCGAGTATTAAGTTATATCTATGGTTATTGAAAACCTCGAATTGAGTCGTTCACGTCCATAATTCGGCATGAACTTTATTCTGAGATGTCCTTTACAATTTTTTCTAAACTTGTTTTAAGACTTGAGCACTTGGGTTGAGAAAGAGTAGAGTCGAGTTCATTTTCTTTAACAAGATTTAGGGGAACTAAGTAGTCCCAAGAGTAAATGTTTTCACATTTTAAAGAGGAGACACTGAGATTTCCAAAAGAGTTTTGAGCAGTTTGAGTAACATCTCTTTTTAGAGAAAGATTTTCAGTAACAAACAACAGAAAGAGTTATGTTTTTAACCATTTGAGCTGAGTATATTTTGGGAGTAGTATTGAGCACCGATATGGGGAGAGTTGATACAACTCACAACCCCCATAAATCATGTATTCAACGTGGGCAGAAAGGGTCATACTTTTTAGATGACTCATTAATTCTTTTTAGCATAGTCAAGTGGATCCACTTAGTTGAGAAGTTCTATACCCCAGCAAAGTATAGGACAGTTCTGGCAGCGTGGGCGAGACGCTTTAACATCACATAGCTCATAGTGATAGTTGTCGATTAGAGAATTTCCCACAGAGTTATATTATATTTTATTACATACAAATTAAGTTGTTATTGTGTTCGTCAATACATTGAGTTGTTATCTACTGGTTTAAGAGCTTTCCATATATTGCATCTTTTATTATTGCGTTATTCTTGAGTATCTTGAGTTGAACTGTGTTTCATTGAGTCGAGTACCTTATTGTTGAGTTGAGCCCCATTTTACTGAGTTGAGAATCTTATTTCTGAGTTGAGTATCTTATCCTTGAGTACTTCTGAGTTGAGTAAGTTTGAGTATTCCTTGAGTTGAGTAAGTTTGACAAGAGGTAAGTATGTTTCTTTTCTACCAGTTCAAGCTTATGTTTATGCTTTAGAATTCCCTTTACATGCTCGTACAGTCCATGTACTGATCCATTTGGCCTGCATTGTTTCGTGATGCAAATACAAGTATTTAGGATCATCAACATATGTTTCGTTGATACCACATGTAGTTTGAGTTAGCTATGGTGAGCCTCCTTGCTTCGGGAGGATTTCATTTACTTTTTCAGTTTTGTCAGGATGTCGTGGGTCTTGTCCCGACTTCCATCTTTTTCATTTAAAGGCTTCATAGATAGACAGTAGAGTTTGAGAGGTTTGTTTCATTTATTTTGTTAAATGTTTTAAAGACTTGAGTTGCCTAATTCTGGAGAGTTGATTATACTATTTTATTCAGAGTTTATCATTTGAGTTAAAGCTTTGTAATTGAGTTAAATGAATTTTATTCAGTTTTAAGCTTTGTATTCTTGAGTTAGTCTTCCGCTTGTAGTCAGCTAGGATGAGGGTTCGCTTGGGGGCCAACAATGGTTCTCGAGTGCTGACCACGTCCAGGGCATAGGCTTGGGTCGTGACAGTTTGAGCTATCCAGGTTAGATTCATTTTTTGTTTTTTCATGTTCAAGAATATTTTTTTAACATGAGTCTAGAATCCAACATTTTGATCTCCTTGTACTTTCATAATGCAACAAGTATACATACATATTTCTGAAGAGGTTGTAAAGTTTCACATATGAAGTATCTAGAAGGGCCTTGAGAGCAACAATACAATAAAGAATGAATTTCTAAAAAGGGTCAAAAATACTATTTTGATGTTGTTTCAAATTTATTTTTCTCCTTATATAAATTTTGATTGAGTAACAAAGTATCAATAACGAAAAGTGGTGAACGTTTGGCCTTGGACAAGTAGATTGTGTGTTTAAATTTTTTAAATTATGTTGTTGTAGCATAAATTTTTAACGGTCTAACTTATACTTGGGAGTTGGAAAATTAAAGGAGATGCGAGTCAAGTATCATCTCTTGTTTCAGTCTACAGGTACACACTTACTTTAAATTCGGGGACCATTTCTTAAGGTGGGGAGAATGTAATGCCCTATAATTTAAGTTAAGGGAAAATAAGTCATTAGTTATAAAAAAAATTTGGGCTAAAAGCCCTTGACAACCATGTTGCAACTTTCAGCAGAAAGAGAAAAAAAACATTGAACAGAGAGAGTAAGAAAGAAAGAACGGAAGGGTGAAGGAGAAGAAGGAGAAAGAGACTTATTCGGAGGTTTTTCTACTAGGTTCGAGGTAAATCCTTATTGCTTTTGTTCTCCTACAACCTCTCCAAGATTATTAGTTAGGTCATTCACTGTAGGTGTTGAAATCTAATTACTAGAGGCTAATAATTGGGGAATAAGGAATGTACAGAAAAATAAACCGTATATATTTTCTATATGTTTTATGAGTAGCAAGATACATGATTGATCAATGGATTTGGGCATGAGAATACCAATATATAGAAGTATATTTTATACTACTCCTACTATCAAATATGTTCGCAGTTGAACTAGTTGGAATTACATTGTTATGTTGAACTTGAGTTGTTGTTAACTGTAGTAATAGCCAAGAAAATTGTTTGAGCAACCGCAAGATATGAATACTTAGAGCTTTTAACTTGTTGGTGCTGAAATTGAAGGAATATATCGTTACGGAATAAGATACTTTGACACATTGAGAGTTAAACTTGAAACTTGAGGGTTGGATATTTTAAATAGTTATAGAATTTGTTTAAACATAGAATCTAACTGGAGATTGATATGAATGTGATTATAGATTGACCAATGGGATTCATAAGGATTACTCGAGTGGCGAGCTTGGTATTTCAGCACAAGCACTGCGAGTATAGTAATGTTACCATAATTTGTATTTCATAAATTTCATCATTTTTACACGGTTTATAAAGTAAATGTGTTACCAAATATTTTGAACTTGCATGTGGGACAAGTCTTTTACTTGATATGATACTTAAAAGATTATTTGAGATGGTCATACTAGCATGTTTTCTGACTTGTCCCTCATTAAAATGGTTATTCTTAAGTATTATTACTCACTGAGAGCTAGCGTCTCGCTCCTCGCTAAATATTTTTACAGAGAATTCAGGTGACATCGGAGAAGACTTCATTAATTAGAGAGTGTCGATTGATAGTATCTAGTGAACCTCGCATTGCTTTGCGTGGCAAGAGACACATTGGAATAGCTATGATTTATTTGTTTCTTTAAAAACTCTTAGATATACTCCATTAGCCATTCATTTATTTGAGTCATGATTATTCCTTTGCATTGTAGTCAAGTTACAAGATTTGAACTTCTTTTTCGAATTTGGTGATGAAATTAGTATTATTGCTTGACAATTAGATCATCAATGGATATTATGTTTTGGTTTATAGTTGTTACTATTTGAGTGGAGGATTTCTGAGACAGAGAAAATTCAGGATATGCCTAAAAAAAAGGAAACTCTGCTCGATTTTCCTTAGATTTATGTTAAGACTTGCTTTGGGATTCTTTCTGCTTAGCACCGGCCACAGACCTAATTTGGGTTGCGACACCCTTGTACCAGGTGTGGTACCCTGAGCCAACCATTAGTACGTACCAGAAATGGTGCCTGAGCCAACCATGGGAATATCCTATATCAGGCGTAGTACCAGAGTCAAACATTAGTCACACAAACACAATAACAATCTCAATGAAATACAACCACACTTGAAAATACAAGTAAACAAAAGAACCTTCATTGCATGAGTTTGTCAACAATTTATCACTTTAAATACAACCCTTATGTTTTTTCCAAAATGTATTGTTCAGGTTTCACAGTAGAGACAGTTAACATAAATACATACATAAAGTTAAAACCATAACCTATCAGAAGGATTCCTTCGTGAATGTTCCTTGTTCATACACCATTTTACCCACAATCGTGTCCCCTAGCATAGCACCTAGAAATTATCGCAAAGTAAACATCACCTAATCGAGTCTATCATTAGCATAACCCACGACTATCCATTTATTAAACAATCTAGACTTTATGCCCGAAGGCCCATGCATGAAATCTCTCGACTATCTACAAGATATTATATAACTAAAGACATGTCTGACTACTTAGTTAAAAGAAAACCTAGCCTACATAGATGCCAAGCAACTGCTGAAGAACTCTGAACACAAGCCTCTAATGGTACCAGCGCATAGCATGAATATTCCCACAATTGTTAGATGACTCCAGTTCAGATCAATTTCAAATTCTCTAATTTTTCTTCATGTCACCTCAATATTAAATTGGCCAAATATCTCAAAAAAAATTGTAACTCCGCATGAGGTGCCTTTTGTTAATGATGTATCAGATTATTACAACTTGCTCGCTTTAGTGATCTCATGCATGTGGCTAGCATTGGCTTCCATGGAGATGAAGGAGACTATTCACATCAGCTCTTGCAACGCTTTCTCCACGCCAATGACCTTGGGTCTGCAGGGGTGACAATTACTAGTGCTTTTATATTTCATATTCCTCCAAATGTTTCCATTGTTGTTGAGCACAAGTAGGAGTCTTTAAACTCATTACGTGATCTTTTCATGGGATTCGAAGGTAATTTTCTTTCCCTTTGATTTATATTTTTTATTCTAGCTTAATTTCCGTGTTTTATTCTCTATTTGAACCTCAATTCTTTTATTCAATTCTTTAAAAGTTAGCTTTTCATACAATTCGAGGTTCAAAATGACCATCATCTTCACCCAACTTTGGGGCATGTGATGCTCACCTCAAAGGAAGTATAATGACAGAGTTAATTTTCTATTTCATTGTCGAGTTCCGAGGGTTAATTTTTCACCTCATTTTTGTTATGAATTTTGCGACATTAATATGAGTAGCAGTAGTCCTGTATTGACGTATAGTTTTTTTTATAAAATGAAGGCGATCCGCAGCTCTTTTAAAAGGTAAAGGTCTTGAGTAGAAATTCTAGTATGGTTTCGACTTTGAGGTAGGTTACAACTTGTTTATTTAGACTTAGCTTAGTTAGACACTATATAAATTGGGTTGCATATGATCATTAGAGAGGTTGTAGGGTTAACTCTTAGTCTTACATGATCCTTAGTTATAATTTGTTTATTTTTTGGGTCATTAGATTAGTAGCTTAGCCTTAAACCTTTGTCTAGGTTGATCATAGCCTACGCTTGATTAGTATAGAATGCTTAGATTGCTTTAGGTGATTTAAACTTAAATTAAAATTCGTTTTAGAAGAGTTGGTTGCTTGTTTAGTGTGGTTTTGTGTTTATCCAGATAATTGTGCTTATTTCTATAAAATTTGTGATTATGGGCCTGAGGCCTTGGACCGAATGAAGTTTCTAGTTAGTACGATTGTATTGTGAAGGGTTTACCTTATTAATTTACGTGATATAAATGTATTATAACTTGTTTGACTGTGATTGACATGCATCAATATACATGACATCTGCATTTGACCATGGAATGAGGTAGCGGTGAGAAAATGTGGATTTTCAGTTTAAAACCTTTATGCCTCAATTTCTATTTGATTTGGGCTCTGATAGAGCATATTTGTGGGTTTTTTTGCACGGAAAAGGTGGGTTTTTTTAAGAATATTTTACCATCTTTGCTATATGCAGTGTACCATTTTGTATATATTCTTCTTTCTTGGTCACTTTTTGGCCCTTATTGTGTAGTTTGTACTATTTTGTACATATATATGCTATGGTCCCTTTCTTACCTTATTATTTCTTCCACATTAGTTATATTCTAATTTTATTTTTCACGAGTTGATTGTGCTTTGACTTACCTACCAGGGGTATATGGTAAATGTCATCATGATTCAATTTCAAGTTGTGACAAATTGTGGTGTAGAAATAAAGAAATCAAGCAAAAGATACAACATCATGCACTTCTTATTACATAAGTGAGAAATGTAATTATCTGGTTCCAGAGAAGAAAGGGTAGAAATTCCAGCCACCCCTCATTCTATTTGGGTAGTGGTTGACAGATTGACTAAGTCAGACAATTTTATTCTGTTAAGAATAGATTATAATGTTGAATAATTGGCTAAGGTGTATGTGAAAGAGATAGTGAGGTTTCATAGGGTGCCCCTCTCTATAATCTCAGACCGTGGTACGCAGTTTACATCCAAGTTTTAGAGGAAATTACAAGATGAATTAGGCACACAACTCACTTTTAGTACCTCTTTCCATCCACAGATGGATGGGTAGTCGAAGAGGATAATTCAAGTGTTAGAAGACATGTTTAGGTCATGTGTGATTGATTTTGGAGGGCATTGGGATAAGTTCTTACCTTTTTGTGAGTTCTCGTATATTAATAGTTATCACTCTAGCATTGATATGGTATCGTTTGAGGCATTATATGGGAGGGGATGTAGATCACCTATAGGATGGTTCGAGGCTGGAGATGTGAAACCTTTGGGGGTTGATTTATTAAAGGATTCTCATGATAAGGTGAGGAGTACTCAAGCAAAGCTTCTAGCAGCCCAAAGTAGACAGAAGAAGTATGCTGATCATAAGGTAAGAGACATGACATTTCAAACTGGTGAGAATGTTCTTCTCAAGGTATCACCCATTAAAGGGGTGATGAGATTCGACAACAAGATAAAGCTAAGTCTGCGATACATTGGTCCCTTTTAGGTTCTCAAATGTGTAGGGCCAGTGTCGTATAGATTGGCTTTACCTCCTAACCTATCGGGAGTTCATTCATTATTTCATGTATTCATGTTGAAGAGATATTAGGGTGACGGGGATTACATAATCAAATGGGACTCAATTGTGTTAGACAAAGACCTCCAATATGAGGAGGAGCCGATTGCAATTCTTGATCGTGATGACCAGAAGATGAGCACCAAAGAGATTAAGTCCATGAAATTTCAATGGAAGCATCGTTCAGTATAGGAAGCTCCTTTGGAAACCGAGAAGGACATACGAGACAAGTATCCAGTTGTTCATCGATTCAGGTACTACTCTATTCTAACTTTAGCCCATTTTTCTCCTAGTTGTGACTCAAGGATGAGTGATGGGTAAAACTGGTATCTATTGTAAAGACCGGTTTCCGTTGTTATATAAAAGCCAACGGGAAAAAATTTTGGGCCAGAAAACTTTTTTGTGGTAACTTGGAATTTCCCAACCTAGTCCAAATTTGGACCAAATCGAAGACAATAAGGTCTACGGAAATATGGTAACAATTGGGTGATTTAATTATGATTTTGATCACATGAGTAGATATCTAGGACGTTAAGAAGCCCGTAAGACTTTACGGAATTGAATTTGGGCGAGTAGAACTCCCGAAATCAATCTTAGCGTGAGAGGGTAGTTTCTGAGTGTCATGGGACGAAGGTGTTTTCTGAAATGGTGGTTTGTAAATTCGTTAATTAGCTCTTTGTTTCGTGCAAGCCACTACAGTGGGATTTTGTTCACCCAGGGCGGGGCCGCTGTAGCGGGGTGAGTACCCCTGTGGCGGAATAGACAGGACTTAAGTTAGAAATAAACCCCAAAAACATTTTATTCTGCACTTTTCGACTTTGAGAGCTAGGAAACACTTTCTTGATGGTTTTTCACCATTCTTAAGGCTAAAGCTAAGTTTTTCACTCCCCGAATCCATTTTTCAAACTGTAGAACCTAATCTAGTGGATAATTATCGACGGGGGAGGGTTTTGATCAAGCAGTTAAGGTTGAAAAAGCCCTAATCTGGGTATGGGGATCAAGGGTTTGACCTAGGATGGATATTGTTGACTTTAATCTGGGTAATTAGATATTGTTTATTGATCCACGCATTATTGTGATTGTTTGTCGACCAAGACCAAGCGGAAAGAATCTGGAAAGGGAAGAATCAAGTTTCTTAAGGGATTCAAGCTTGTTTCGAGGTAGGTGATGGTTCTGATTTGATGATTGTGTGATATATGTATGTTCTTGCTTAATTTTATACTTGTATGCATGTGAATGTTGCATTATCGATCACACTAATTGTAAATGAGGATAGATGAATGATGAATGTCATGAATCATGACTTGATTCTATGATTTTGAGAATATACTTGTGATTGTGATTGTGACTTGTTGAATGGATAGGGTGGTGCGTTCTGACACACTAACTTGGATCAGTTGCCACGCTCCGGCATAAATATGGGATCGGTTGCCACGTTCCGGCATAAACATTGGATCGGGTACCACGAACAGTTATGCTAACAGTTTGGGTTTGGGTTCCATGAGAGGAGTATTGACTTAACTCATGTTTCGTGGGGGGATGTCCTTGACAATCAATACAACTTAGTTCATTAGGATAGCTCTGAGATCATGCGTGAGAAAAACTTTCACCGACCATGTGTACATCTAAATCTTAGATTCAATTAGGTGAGAAAACCTTTCAACCTTAGAATCATCATTATGTGAGAAAACCTTTCACATCATGTTCATCCATAGGTGTGTATATGTGAATGTCCTTTCAACAACACAACAACAATATCATAATCATTGACACTTCAATGTCAAAGTGTTCTGAAAGCGTTAGTTTTCATAAAAACATGCATAACTTCATACTTTGTCCTTTCAAGGTTCAAAGCCTACTTTAAATCAACACATCTATAATTCAAAAATTATACATGGATATCATTATAATTCAAGTTATTCTATCACTTCATGCATGAATTCATAACATTCCTCTTTCATCAACAAAGACCCATGTCATAAATATCACAATTGAGAAATATAGGAATTTCATGCGTTCTTGGAGATACATCATAAAATCCATAGGAAATCATCAATTCATGCTTAATATAAAATAATTCTATTATTAGAATCAAGTTTGAAACGAACGCATTACTTTGGAATCAAACCCTAACAATTGGGGATTTCTATCTTTTTGAAATTGGAGATTTTGAGAGGACTCCGTGGATGAAAGTTATCCTTGGAAGAAAACTACCATACCTTACTGTCAAGGCACAAAGAAATTGATGTGTAAAAGCATGTTCTTGGAAACCCTAGCTTGAATCTCCTTCTTCTTCTTCTTCCTCAAGTTTCTAGAGAGAGAATTTTTGAGAGAATGAACTTTAGGAATTATTTTGGGTTTTGGAAATGATGACTTAATTTGGTCAGTTTTAGAGTAAAAATAACTTATATGACTTAGGCAAAATGACCTCACTTAAGTTTGATTAAAATCGGAATTACCCAAAACACCCTCAATTTAAAGTGACCTGCCCAGGGACCATGTCAGGTCCCACGAGCCGTGGTCTTGAACACAAGCAGTGGACCTTGAGGCAGTGGCTAGGGTAGCCACACCTTGCCCCCTCATGGCCAAGTAATGACCACGACCCCTCCCACGGCACATGGTGGCATTCACGAGCTGTCAAGTGGCTTGTGAGGAGGGCCCTCTTTTGGGCAGCCTTGGTAAGGCTACTGCCTAGCCTACCACGTGTCATCGTCCCCACCACGAGCCGTGGTGGTGGTCGTGGTTTCTTGGGCAGTGTCTAGGGGAGAGTGGACTTTCCTAGTCATCTCCCTTGGCCCTTGCCCATTTCCATGATTCTAACCCTCACATTTAGCTCTAGTTTAGCCTACTAGTTTCTGGTGTGTCAGTTAACCCAATAAATGCAAGGTAAGAATAGCTTATAATATTAGTACTCCTTCCATCCCAATCGAACTACCACAACTACAACCTACTAAAAAATTAGCACATCTTAACCTTTACAATATACAGTTCACATTTCTTCATAATCACAATCCAATTTTTACATTTCATCAAATCACAAGAATCAAGTTGATTACTCACAAGTATTAAGTTCAACACTCACAAATATCAAGTACATTAATCATAATTATCAAGTCAGGATCAATGAGGAACACCCAAGATCCATGCAACCGTCGAAAGTAACCTCATCCTCAATACCACTTACTGGAATAGACCTTGATATCAACATCACATATTGGAATAGACCTTGGTATTACTAAAACTTTCCAGAATAGAGCTCGACATCAATACACTTACCGAAATAGACCTCAGTATCAATATCACTCACCAGAGAACACCTCGACATAATCTCTACACATCTCATCACAGTGTTCAACATCAATGCAAATAAGCATATTCACATAATATTGGGTAAATAAATATTGAGGAAATTTACATCTATAATCATACTATCAAAGTATTTCATTAATCAGTGATTCAAAATCAACATTTAGAGAAATTCACAATATACATCATGTTTCCTCCTTTATTAATCCCCGTTCAATAATTAAGATTAACCAATAAGAGTAATTTAACCCATCACCTTGCTCTCATTACTCCCCAACACATACACATTGAAGAGAATATAAGATTCTACAATTTTTAACAAGGTTTAGAGGTCATTTTCCTTAAATCTAACAAAAGTCAAGCCAATACTTGAGCTTTTCCTTTTCAAATGATATCCAACACAACACAATCTATTCAAACAAGTATTAAAAATTAGATTCTGCAACTAGACCAATATCAAGCAATTTGAAGAAATAGATCAAATCGACTCAAAAACTTTATTTTGAAAAATAAGGTTTGAATCTGAAAATTGTTACATGAATTTGTTATCAAAAATATTTGGAATTAATTGGTGAAAACCATTTCAAAAATAGAGATGTCTTCAACTCATAATCACCATTTTTCTTAAAAACCCCTAAAGGTTTGAATTCAATTTTACAATTTAAATGATAAAATCTTTCCATAATCGTGGAATAATAAAATTTCATTTCCCAATCAAAGTTTCTTCAAAATCCACTTTGAAATCGTTAATACTAAGCTTGAAGAACTCAAAAATGGAGGAAATAGGGTTGAAACCCTAATTTTCCAAAACATCCTGCCCAGGGATAATCCACGAATGTGGACCCTTGCCCACGAACATGGGACCTAAAAAATCAGCCATCTACAAACATGGCAGGGCTCGGGCAAATGTGGAGGTCAACATCTTGATCATCAATGAACGGGGTAAACCCTCCACAAACATGGGGTCCCCACAATTTACCCTCTGTGAATGCAGCCACAAGCTCCGTACACACAAATCAAATATGCTACTTAACTAAACACGACGTTTCAGACACAATAGGACCATCAAAATACGAATTTGAGGTCTCATTTGTAACACCACAATCTTTGAAAGATCTAAGTTTAGAAAGAGCTAAACTAGAATTAGATAAATTAAGAATTTTGCAAGTTAGTCTTCAATTATGAGTTTTGGGTCAACTTCAAACGACCATAACTTTCAAAAGAGGATGATTTAGGTGGCCCATGAGATATCAAATGAAAGATCTTTGAGTCTACTTTCCATCGCCACCAAGTTTGCTAATTTTTGAGTTCGGATCAAGGATATATACCCGTTTGAGTTCAGCCTGTCAAGTTAAGGAAATTCATCCAAATTAAGAAGGGGTATTTGGGGCTTTTCCTTACCCCGCTAAGTCCACACAATTTTTCACCCAAATTAGGGGTAAAAGCTGATTAGAATCAGTTTATGCATGTTTGGAAAGTTAGGGCAAAGTTCAAAGAGGAGAAAAGGGAGAAAAGCTTCAAGTGTTCAAGATTTCCTAGCGAGCTTTGAGGAATTTCGCCAATAATTGGATTCTTTCGAGGTATGTAAGCTTTCATAATGATGGGTTCGTTCACCCTCACGCCAATCATGAGTTTCTTGATTAAATTTCATCCATGAAAATCCATGTATTGAGATTCTTGATAAATTTCTTGAGGTTTCATTCTTCATTCTTTTTAAATAGGGTTTTGATGAGTTCTTGAGGCGAGGATTTTGAATTTGAGGGTTATTCTTGAGGAGATTTGAGTAGATTTTTTTTTATGTTTGGTATATGAATCTAAGAGAGTTTTGAAGAAATTAGTTGATTCTATGTGAGTTAGGGAAAAAAATCAAGAAGAAAAATTCATCGGAATATTCTGAAAAAAGGTTGGGGCACCGTGCCCCTGATGCAGTAGCAGTGCTGGCATGGGGAGCCAACAGTGCTCCAGAAACTAGCCCCAGTAGGGGGAGGCCTAGAGCGGCACGCCACCCCTGCCCCACAAGTACCATGCCACTTTTCTTCTTCGTTCTAGTTCCACACTTGTTCCGTGTAGTTGAGCTTTCATTCTTATCTTAATCTTAACTATTTAAAACATTATTAATCATCAAGATATCTTATATATCATGAATCATAATTCTTGAATTCACATTTCAAATTCAAGAAAATATTATGAATCAAGTTTGAGAGAAGTTAGACTTTTGTTGGAGTTTATGGGAATTCCCTATCTTTTCCTTAGCATTTAAACCTCCTTTCGTATCTTTAAATGCCTTAGTTGTTTGGTTCTTTGGTTAGCTAATTAGTATTAATGTTTCTCCCACTAGAGGGTTAGTGCGGGTGTCAATCACGATGGTTTAGGTCGTGACAAAGTTGGTATTAGAGCCTAGGTTCGTTGATCTCGATGTACCAAAACGAGTCTAGTAGAGTCTTTTGGAACGGGACAGAGATGTCTACTTTTCTTCGAGAGGCTATAGAACTTTAGCAAATCTCTCTATTTTCTCCTTTCTCCCTTCATGCTATAACTTGATACCAATTGGTATCTGCCGATTTGAATTGGTATCTATCCTCCTTCACTCTTCAGTCGGTAGATGGTTAACACTAGATTCAACAGCGTCAGGCCCTTAGCTCCCGTCAATGCTCCAGCTGAGGAATCTGCAGCGAGATATCACAGTCGAGGCAGGGGTAGAGGAAGAGTTAGGGGTAGAGGTCGAGGAAGTGTGGCACCTACTAGGGATGGAGCACCAGTTAAAAATGCTCCTATAAATAAGGCCCCTTATGCGCATTATGAAGAGGTAGAGGAGAATATCAAGGTTGAGAATGAGGAGAATGTTGGACCAGAGGAAGAATTTCACTTTGGCAGCTTCAATGGTGAGTCCTCATACTTCGAGGACAATAGACATGTTTTCTTCAGATTTAGTCTTTTCATTTCAGTTTCAGTTTTGCTAGAGTTAGCTGGGGGCATGTCCCAGCAAATTTAGTCAGTAGAGGCTTTTTTAGACATAGTTTAAATTTAGCATTAGTTTTTGAATAATTGTTCAGCATCACTAAACTATTAGAATTTTATATATATTCATACCAATATTTGGTATTCCCAATCATTCAGTTATATCATGATTTAGCTTATACATTAGTTATCTTTTCATAGATATGATCGGTTTGCTTATGATATGCCAACTCAGGGTTAGCTTGGGGTTATTCGTGATCCTAGGTCATGTGTTTACGTCTAGGGGTAGCCTCGAAGAGTGACAAACTTATGTCTTGTTTATATTTCTCCTCACATGCTCATACATTCAATGTACTGACACCATTTGACCTTCATCATTTTATGATGCATATATAGGTAACCAAGATCAACATCCAGCGCTTCGTTAATCCAGTTGAGCTTCAGAGTTGTTGGTGAGCCTCCTAGCTTTTCGGAGGATCCCTTGTTTATTTTTTTCATTATAGTTTTATTAGGATGTCGTGAGTCTTTTCCCGACGTCCATCTCAGTTAGTAGAGGCTTCATAGTTAGTTATACATTATTAGTTCATGAATCTTTTCATTTTCAGTTGTTCATGTTAAGACTGGAGTTGCCACTTTAGATAGTTGAATGTTTATTTCTAAAACATTCTAAGTTTATCTATTGAGATAGTTCAGTTAAGATTATAATTCAGTACATTTTATGTTGATTAAGTTTTCCACTGAGAATCTAGCAGGGCCAAGAGTTCGCTTGGGATCAGCAATTGTTCTCGAGTTCCAGTCCCGCCCAGGGTGTAGGCTCGGGGCATGACATACTTGGTATCAGAGCACAGTGTTAAAGAGTCCTAGGGTGTTTATGAAGCTGCGTCTTTAGAGTCCTAGTTATCAGTGTGAAGCGTGCAATATCTATAATTAGGAAGCAACAATATTTAGGAACTATCTCACTTATTTCATACTCATTTTGTGCGAGAGAGTTCATCTCTATAAAAGTTTCCTTCTAACTCGTGTTGGTGCATATCCTTCAGATCATGCCTCCATAAAGAGCTGTCAGAGGTTGTCCTGCAAGAAGGAATATTGAGAATCAAGGGGTAGCTAATGCACCAAAAATGCAACCCCTAGGAGAGGTCACTAATGCTGAGTTACGGGAAGCTATCCGGATGTTGAGCCAACTTGTGACCAACCAAGCTGGGCAACAAAGAGAGAATCGTTAAAAAGTGGCTGATACTTCTAGGATCCGTGAGTTCTTAAGGATGAATCCTCCAAGCATCACTGGTTCAGATGTCACTGAGGACCCGAAATATTTTATGGAAGAGTTACAAAAAGTTTTTAAGGTTATGCATGTTGTTGATGTTGAGCGAGTGGAACTAGTTGCATACTAACTGAAGGGTGTTACTAGAATCTTGTTTGACCAATGGAAGAAGGGTAGAGCTGAGGGTGCACCGATTGTGAGCTGGGATGTGTTCGAGAGTGCCTCCATGGGGCGTTTCTTTCCCCCTGAGCTAAGAGTGGCAAAGGTAAGAGAATTCCTCACTCTTAATAAGGAATCTATGAGTGTGCATGGGTATAACCTTAAGTTCACCCAACTTTCCCGTTATGCTCTGGAGATGGTTGTTGATATGAGGAGTAGGATGAGTTTATTTGTCTCTAGGTTGTCTCGTCTGTCAAGTAAGGTGGGCAAGGCAGCTATGCTGATAGGAGATATGGACATAGCATGGGTGATGATCTACGTGCAACAGGTTGAGGAGGATAAGCTGAGGGATAGAGAAGAGCTTAGAAAGAAGAAGGCTAAGACATCAAGGAATGAGTCTGGGCAACAGAAGAGTAATGCGACCCGGTTTTCTTTTCAACAAAAGCAAAAAGGACATGCTCCATCATTTTCTAGTTCACCTGCACCAAGGAACAAAGGTGAGTTCAATAATTAGAATTCAAAAAAATTCAGAGCTAGACCCGCACAGTCTCAAGTTAGTGTGGCACCAGGAGGCAATTGGACTCCTAGATGTGCTAAGTGTGGTAGGAACCACCCGGGAAGATATCGCGATGGTTCCACTGGTTGCTTCAAGTGTGGTAAGAGGGTCACTTCTTGAAAGACTGCACTAAGAACAAGCGAGGCGGTTGAAATAGGGGCAATAGAGCCCAATCTTCTTTAGTTGCCCCACTAGAAAGAGTTGCACCTTGAGGAGCTACTTCAGGGACCGGAGGAGGGGCAAACTGTTTGTACGCTATCACTAGTCGCCAAGAGCTAAAGGATTTGCTAGATGTTGTAATTGGTATGATCAAAGTCTTTAATTCTAATGTTTATGCTTTGCTAGTTCAAGGAGAGAGTCTATATTATGGACTCCTTATATTGCTATGAATTTTGATATTCTTCCTGAGCAACTTCTTGAGCCCTTTAGTGTTTCTACTCTTGTTGGTGAGTCTATACTTGTTGAGAGAGTTTATCGTGATTGTACCATTTCTGTCAGTCACAAGGACACCATGGCTGACTTAGTTGAGTTAGATACGATAGATTTCGATGTCATTCTAGGTATGGACTGGCTTCATGCTTGTCATGCCTTAGTCGAATGCAGAACTCGGGTAGTTAAGTTCCAATTTCCTAATGAGCCAGTTTTTGAGTGGATGAGTAGTTCATCAGTCCCGAAGGGTCATTTTATTTCCTACCATAAGGCCAGAGAGTTGGTTTCTAAGGGGCACATCTATCACTTAGTCTTAGTTAATGACTCTAGTGTTGAGAGACCACATATTCAGTCAATTCCAATTGTTAGTGATTTCCAGAAGTCTTTCGAGATGATTTTCCTGTAATCCCTCCAGAGAGAGAAATAGTCTTCAAGTATAGATATTATTCCCAATACTCATCCTATCTCTATTCCGCCATATAGAATGGCTCGAGTAGAGTTGAAAGCTCTTCTTGAGAATGGTTTTATTCGACCAAGTGTCTCCCCATGTGACGCTCTGGTCTTATTCCTGAGAAAGAAAGATGGTTCTCTTAGAATGTGCATAGATTACCGTTAGTTGAACAAGGTTACCATCAAGAATAAATATCATCTTCCAAGAATTGATGATCTTTTCGATCAACTTCAAGGTGTCACTTGTTTTTCTAATATAGACCTTAGATCTGGCTTTCATCAGTTGAGAGTAAGAGAGAGTGACATCCCTTAGACAACATTCAAGACCCACTATGGTCCTAATGAGTTCCTAGTTATGTCCTTTGATTTGACCAATGACCCTACAACTTTCATAGACCTTAATAATAGAGTATTCCAGCCTTGTTTAGATATTTTTGTTATCGTATTCATTGGTGACATCCTAATCTATTCAAGGAATGAGGAAGATCATGCTAGATTGGTAGTCATCTCTAAATAGTTGTCCAAACTCTAAAGGATAAAGATTTGTATTCTTAATTTTCTAAGTGTGAATTTTGGCTTGAGTCTATGGCATTCCTAGGCTACAATGTTTTCAGTGATGGGATTTGAGTTGACACTCAAAAGATAGAGGCAGTACAAAACTGGACTAAGGCCACGTCTCCAACTGATGTTAGGAGTTTCTTGGGATTGGCTGGCTATTATAAAAGTTTCGTCAAGGGGTTTTCATCCATTTCATCCCCATTGACTAGGTTGACTCAGAAAATAGTTAAGTTTCAATGGTCTGAAGCTTGTGAGAAAAGCTTTTAGGAACTAAAACAACGATTGACTATTACCCCAGTATTGAGCTTACAAGAAGGTATGCAAGGTTTTGTGGTATATTGTGATGCGTCCAGAGTTGGAGTAGGTTGTGTATTAATGCAGAATGGCAAACTTATAGCTTATCTCTCCAGACAACTTAAGATTCATGAGAAGAATTACCCAACCCATGATCTAGAGTTGGTTGTTATAGTATTCGCATTGAAAATATGGCATTACTATCTTTATGGTGTTAATGTGGATGTGTTCATCGATCTCATGAGTCTTCAGTATGTGTTTATTCAGAAAAAGCTTAATCTTAGACACATAAAGTGGTTGGAGTTACTCAAGGATTATACCATGAGTATTTTCTATCACCCAAGTAAAGTTAATGTCATTACAGATGCTTTAAGCAGGTTGTCTATGGGTAGTACCTCCAATGTTGAGGAAGACAAGAAGGAGATAGCAAAAGATGTGCATAGACTTGCATGATTAGGAGTTCGACTAATGGATTCCAATGAAGGAGGAGTAGTGGTGATGAATGGTGTCGAATCTTCATTAGTGTTTGAAGTGAAAGAAAAACAAGACCAAGATCCTATTTTGCTTGAATTGAAGGGAAATGTTCATAATGGAAAAATGATGGCTTTTGAACAATGGGGTAGGTGTATTGAAGTATCAAGGTGGATTATGTGTACCAAGGGTGGATGAACTCCAAAGAGGATCACGGAGAAAGCTCATAGCTCTATATAATCTGTCCATACAGGTTCCACAAAGATGTATCGCGACTTGAGAGAAGTCTATTGGTGGAATAGTATGAAAAAGTGCATTGAAGAGTTCGTTGATAAGTGTCCGAATTGCCAACAAGTCAAGGTAGAGCACCAGAGGCCCGGTGGTATGGCTCAAAATATAGATCTTCCGAAATGGAAGTGGGAGATGATCAATATGGATTTTATTATAGGTTTACCAAGGTCTCCCAGGCAGCATGATTCAATTTGGGTGATTGCAGATCGAATAACTAAATCAGCCCATTTCTTACTGGTAAAGACTACACATTCAACATATGATTATGCCATGTTATACCTTCAAGAGGTATTTAGACTTCATGGAGTTCTTGTGTCGATTATTTCAGATAGAGGGGCACAATTTACTGCAGAATTTTGGAAGTCATTCCAGAAAGGTTTGGATTCAAAGGTGAACCATAGTACTGCTTTTCATCCTCAGACAAATGGTCTAGCATAGCGCACAATTCATACTTTAGAATATATGTTAAGGGATTGTGTGATTCATTTCAAAGGTAATTGGGATGATCGCCTATCTTTCATAGAGTTTTCTTACAACACCAATTATCACTCTAGCATCCAGATGGCTCCTTATGAAGCTCTTTATGGGAGACGATGCCGATCTCCTATTGGATAGATTAAAGTTGGTGAAGCTGGGTTGATAGGACCAGACTTCGTTCATCAAGCTATGGAGAAAGGGAAGGTTATTCAAGAGAGATTGAAAATAGCGCAGAGTCATCAGAAATCCTATACAGATGTTAGGAGAAGAGACTTAGAGTTTGAAGTAGATGATTAGGTGTATTTGAAGGTTTTACCCATGAAGGGTGTTATGAGATTTGGCAAGAAGGGGAAGATTAGTCCCTGATATATTGGTCCTTACAGCATATCCAAGAGGATCGGTAACGTGTCTTATGAGTTGGAGTTATCGCAAGAGTTAGAAGTGGTTTATCCATATTTCACATTTCCATGTTGAAGAAGTGTATGTGCGCTCCTTCACTTATCAGACGTATTGAAGATATTGGTATTAAGGCTATCTTATCTTATAAGGAGATTCCCTTTCATATTTTAGACCACCAGGTTTGCATGTTGAGAACCAAGGAGGTAGCCTATGTCAAGGTCTTATGGAGAAATCAATTTGTTGAGGAACCTAGTTGGGAAGCTGATGAGGGCATGAAGAAGAGATACCCACATCTCTTCGAATATGGAGAAATTCCAAATTAAGGTATTAATCATTTTCTTGACTTTTATTTTAAGTTGACATGTGTTATATATTGCTTGTTGGGTTTTTGAACTAAATGTTAGATGTTACATTGTCACGACCAGGGGTACACCCTAGACGTAACATGGCACATAGAACCTTGAAGGACTCCATGTAAGCTACTTAGCATATCATAACATAAGATAATAGAAAAGTGCGGAAATTTTAAAACATTTTCCAAACAATTAAAGTCTTTTATAAAAGCAAAGCAGAAGTCTTATTACACTTGTCTCAAACCATCTAGAACATGAATATCTTTGGGACACAACCCATACAATAGTTCTCAACATAAAATAAAGACATAAAAGGAAAGGTGATCAAATCCTCGATGCTATGAGGACTCACTAAGTCTTCAATCCTTGATATACTATGAACTTATCCTCGAAGATGGAACTCAAAATCGTCGGACCCTACATTTGATGAGAATTTAGGAAAGAGTATGTGTTAGTACAAAAGTACTAAATATGATAGCTAGCATAACATAAGGGTTAGTCAATCATAAAATATTTGCCATAATCATAAGAGATACTTTATAAAACATAAACTATAAGCATAAGAGACAACAACATAGTCATAAGCATAATCTCCAACATAGGCATAATATAAGCATTAGTCAACCTTTAGTCCTTCACATCATAAGAATAACACTTCATAAGTAGTTTCAAGTCATACTTGTGCAATGCATGGACAAGATCCCGTAATCTCACCAATACTAAGTACCACGTTAGGCCATCATACATACTTACCATCTTTGATCTCATCCTTAGCTTATGTCACATGGACAAGGGAACATTCACCTTTAGTCCAACATATCAAGGAAGGACACTATAGCGACAATCCAAGCTAAGCATACAACATATAAGAGAAACACTTTCTAAATAACCTCAAGTCATACTAGTGCAATTCATGGATAAGACCTCATAATACCACCCATGATAAGTACCACTTTAGGTCATCATAATCATACTTCTTGGTTGGGGACTAGTCCCTCTTTTAAAACATTGGGACACTAGAAGATGCCTCTTTAAGCACATCTTAGTTCCTCTTCTTTAGTTTTTAACACTATGAGATACTTCCTCAAGCATGTCTTAGTTCATTACTATCTTGAACACTATGAGATACTTCATTAAGTATGTCTCCATTAATGCTTTTGAACATTCAGAGATACTTCTTTAAGTATGTCATAGTTCATTGGATACAAAGATTTCTACTAGAAACCTAGACTCCACTAGATGAAGGATTCCATCTCATGAGACCTACTTTGGGAAAACCCGGACCCTACTATGTGAGGGTTCCCCCTTACTTTGGAAGACCGGACTCAACTAGGTGTGAGCTTCCTTTATTTTCAATGCCCGGACTCAAATAGGTGTGAGTCTCCATCTCATTGTCAATACCCATTTGGGGCCAATCATACACCCGCTTAGACTAATTATTAAGCCTTACTTAACTCATGACTCATGGAGGGATGTCCTTTACAACCAATCCATGTTTCAAGTGATTCTATCACTTTATGAATTCAAATATTCATAAGGTAGATGAGGTGGGTAAAGTCCTTCCACAACAATAATATCTACTAATCTACCATTCTCATATAGGCTTAACCCTCAAAGCAATTACATATATAATTCAACATATTAGATCTACTCTCAAAGCCCTAGCAATCAACATGCATGACTACGATCCTTACTCTCAAAGTTTTACTTCTTACAATCATCATACATGCCTAGATTTAAAGGCATTCTAATCACATGTTTCATTCTTAAGTGATTATAATCATATATCATCATAAAGGTCCAATCTCAAGCCTTATTAGTCATGACCCATCACATATACATTATTCTAATTCAATTCATGTCTACATGCCTTTATTCATGAAAAATTACTATACATATCACCAATTCTAGAAGATCATCTATGAATCCTCAATTTCCCTTTACAAGGCATAAACCCACATTACTTCAATTTCATCAATTAGACTAGGGTTAGGCATAGAAAACATGTAATTTTATCATAATAACATGATTCACTACTAATTCTATCATACAATCAATATCCACTCAATTCGATCAACATACAACATAACACACAACATTGAAGAAACCCTAACTTGAATTGGGGAGTTCTTCATCAAATTGGGGGAATTCTAGGGGGCTCTATGGATAGAAGAAATTATGGATGAATAATATAGCATACCTTGGATACAAAGCCCTCACAAAGCTTGAAAGATTGGAAGAATTTCACCTAGCTTGCTTCTCTTCTTTTTCTTCTTTACTTTCTAGAGAGAGAATATTTGAGAGGATGAACATAGGCATTTGATTTGGGTTTGTGGAAATAATAAGGTGAATGGGGAGTTTGAAGGGTTAATGTAACGCCCCGAGCCTACACCCTGGGCGAGACTGGCACTCGAGAACCATTGTTGGCCCCAAGCGAACCCTTGGCCTTACTTAACTTATAGCGAAAGACTTAATAACAAGAAAACAGTCTCAAATATAGCTCATGCAATAACTTAAAGAGATATTAGACTTAGCAAAAATGGAAACTCAAGTCTTAACGTATAAAACTGAAAATGGAAAGACTAAACGACTATAACTACTCGTCAATGAAGCCTCTAAAACAAAGAGGGATGTCGGGACAAGACTCCCGATCATCCTAACAACTAAAGTACTAAATCAATGAAAAAGGGGTCCTCTGAATAGCAAGGAGGCTCACCAACTAACTATGTGTGGTCAACTGAATCAACAATGTCACGCCTCAAATCCCATGAAGACGGACAGGCACCTGATGCCCTCAAGGCCCGAGAGAACCAACATGTAACCTGTGCTTACTACGCTTATAACTATGACACTCTTGTGATAAGTTCACATAGGATGCAGCGATATGAACCAACATAAGTAGATCCAAAACATATATACAAGACTTGGTCGTTGAGGCCACAACTTGTTAAGACGCAACTGAACCGTATACATAAGTCTACAAAGCCTCTAAAAGATAGAAATCCCTAGAGTAGGTCGGGACAAACCCCGCCTTATACTTAACTATAACACAATACCAAAATGAATCTACCAAGGACTCAGTAAAGCTCCGAATCAATCTGGAGCTCACCAAAAGTAGTTGAGTGTCGTGTGCACCTACTGAGGAGGTCTACTAGCTGAAGTACATGTGCCTGCAGCATGAAATGTAGCGTCCCCCCCCCCGGGAGGGATATCAATACGAGAAAATGTACTGAATATGTAAGGAAATAACATATATAAAATAAGAGTTCGAATGAATATCAATATATGTGTGCAAAAAATAGAACAGAAGACCATCTTTGTTAACTCTTGTGGGATCATGTATGTTACATTCTTGTCTTTACGTTTCTGTATGTTATGATCTTTATAAGGCATGTGATACGAATCACCAGCTGATCAGTGGTAAAAGAGGATGACCCATGCTAGGCATTTTAACCCCTGGGATGCGGTCCTCATAATTACACAAATTGGGATCGACTCATTCTAGGCTTTCGCCCCTGAGCTGCCACCCTTCTATACCAATTGGGATCGGCCTATGCTAGGCTTTCACCCCTGAGCTGCCACCCTTAATTATACAGATTACTTTACTAAGATTCTTTAATCTTTGAGATTGTTATTTTGGTGGTCATAATCATTTTTAATATTTGGAACTACGGACTAGTAGTAACAATGACATAAGTAGATATGTAACATCAATGCATTACTTGTGAGCTTAAATGACACGATTGACTTCAACTGACTAAGAGGAGGATCCACCAAACTTGCTTTTGCAAATACCATTTCTATAACAGCACATACGAGGATAATTACACAAGTATAGAGTAGTGAACATATAATGAAGTAATTCTATACACTAAGGAGAGGGGGAAAATATATGTAAGATTCTACTCAAAATCATACCTAATCTCATGAATCAAATTCAAGAAACTTCTCAACAGCTTCAACAACAAGAACCCACAAGAACTTAAACCAATTTCATCAAGAACTCATAATCTTTTCTTTCAAAACCACAATTACGCTGAATTGAATCATGATTGGCACATGGGAGAACTAACCCAACGCTATGTGTGTCACGACCCAAGACTACTCCCTAGACGTGACACGGCGTACTCGACCCAAAAGGGGTCTCATACAAGCCTCATAGCATTCTTGAACATAAGAACATAGGAAAATAGAGAGGAATTAAAACTTTCCTTTACAATCGAAGACATTTCTTATTAAAGAGCAAGAAGAAGACTTTCTTGACTTTGTCTGAAACCATCTAATACTTTGAATACAATATTGGGACTTAGCCCATACAAAAGCTTTAACATAAACTAAAAGACATAAAGGGGACATAGTGGATTTTTTCCTTTTCCTCGAAACTATGAGGATTCACCAAGTCTTCATCTCCAAGTTCCTTAGAAGCCTATTCTTCAAGCATAGAACACCAATATCTCCAAACCCTACACTTTGGTAAAAGTGGAGAAATATGGGTTAGCACAATTAAGTACTAAGTATGGAAGCCATGCAAAAACCATGCTTAAAACGGACATTTGACTTGAAAGTCATGCTTGTATGCCATTTGATAAAACATCATGAACATAAACATAAGAGGCATAATATTCAAACACAACCAACAAACAAGTCATTTCTCACATTCAAGACATGATCATCATATAAACCATTACCTTCACATTAAGCCTTCACTCCAAGTAACCCTCATGCTATACCTTGTGCAATGTATGGATAGCGTCCCATACCACCATCCACACCAAGGTACAACATTAGAGTCACCAAAAGTGAACTTACCATTCAACCTTTCCATCTTCATACAATACTCATACATAAGAGACATAAACATCACATAAGTCATATCATCACATAAGGACCATCACCTAAGACAACCCTAAGTCATACTTGTGCAATGTGCAAGTAGCATCCCATACTACTACTCTCCTTTGAAGTCACCTAGGCAGGGCATATTCATACTCAATACATCATGACAAAGAAGTAACTCATAATACAATCCAAGTATATCTTGCATCATTGCATTTTAGCATATAAGTCAGCATTCTTCATAGCTTCATTTAGAGCACCTTCATTCATTAGAAATTATATCATCATTCTTATTAGCTTTATCATAAGAGGATATTCATAGATTAGCCATTAAGACTTAGAGAATTCACTATGACCCTCTCAAAGCATACTAGTGCAATGCATGGATGGCATCCCATACTACCACCCACACTTCATAAAACTCCTTAAGAAACCATAATGCACCTCTCACATGATGGGAATAAGCGTTTAGCTGACATAGACCACATGAGCTAGACATGGAATCCGGTGTCATGTAACCTCACACCGTAAATAAGTGGTCTTCTTGCCTAAGGAAGACCGGTAACATTAGCTTGGATGGAATCCACTAGCTAATATCCTATGTAGGCATATAGTTATGGGATAGGAAGATGTTCATTAGAACCCTAGCCTAACATTAGGAGAGTTTCCATCTTACCATATCCACTTGGTGCTTAGCCTACATTCCCATAGAGTATTTCAATCACATTACATCATTATATTTTAGAGGGCCACCAATATTAGGCATACCGACCCAAAGCACATTACACATGAAAGGGCCACCACCATTAGGTCTACCGCTTCATGGTACTTATAAGGATAGCTCATTCAAATTCAAGGTAGAGCTAAGGGTTAAGTCAAGAGAGTTCTTGGAGTCTTTTCAAAAGTCTTTCACAATTGTTTTAAACTTGTTTTAAGAATTAAGCATTGAGTTTGAGAAAAAGTAGAGCCGACTTCATTTTCTTTAAAATGTTATATGGGAACTAAGTATTCTCAAAGAGTAAATGTTTTTCACATTTAAGATGAAAGGAAACACCTATTTCCAAAAGAGTTTTCATTAGCACTTTTGAGTAGCATCTTTTTTAAGAGATATATTTTTAAGTAATAATCTTAAACCACAGAGAAGTTCATGTTTTAAAACATATGAAATAGGTACATTTTGGTAATATTATTGAGCACCGATATGGGGACGAGTTAGATAACTCAAGTCTCCATAAACCATGTAGCAAACGTGGGTAGAAAGGGTCATACTTTTTTAGATGATTCGTTAATGCTTTTAGCATAGACTAGTGGATCCACTTAGTTGAGGAGTTTTATACGCCGGCAAAGTATAGGACAATTCGAATAGCATGGGATAGACGCTCTATCATAACATAGCTCATAGTGATGGTTGTCGATTAGAAAATCTCCCACAGAGTTACTTGTATTTTGATATACAAAACTAAGTTATTATTGTGTCTTTCAATACACTGAGTTGTTAACTACATGTTTTAAAGCTTTTCTTCATACTGCATCTTTATTAATGTATTGAAATGAATTGAGTAGAGTTGTGACAAGGTAAGTGTTTCTTCCAGTCTAGTTCAAGCTTATGTCTTGTTTAGATTTTCCCTCACATTCAATGTACTAACGCCATTTGGTCTGCATCACTTTATGATGGAGATACAGGTAACTAGGATCAGCATTCAGCGCTTCACTGATCTAATTGAGCTTCAAAGTTGTTTATGAGCCTCCTTTCTTTCTGGAGAATCCCTTGTTTATTTTGTTCATTCTAGTTTTATTAGGATGTAGTGGGTCTTTTCCCAATGCTCATCTCAGCTAGTAGAGGCTTCATAGATAGTTAGACAATATTAGTTCATGAATCTTTTCATTTTCAGTTGTTCATTTTAAGATTGGAGTTTCCACTTTGACTAGTTAAATGTTTATTTCTAAAACATTTTAAGTTTATATATTGATATAGTTAAGTTAAGATTGTATTTCAGTATATTTTATGTTGAGTAAGACTTCCGCTGAGAGTCTAGCCAGGCCAAGAGTTCGCTTGGGGCCAGTAATGCTTCTCGAGTGCCTATCCCACCCAGGATGTAGGCTCGGGGCATGACAATATTGTATTACTTACACTAACTTAATGGTAAAAAGTGAACTTATGAAAAGTAGTTATAGATTCTAATTGCTCATCCAGATAACCGATAGTTATTAGGACTTTCTTTTATCTTACTTAACCTTCTTGTTGTACATAAAATATGCATATTAATGGGGAATGATGAAATTGCAGGTCATACCTCAGAAAATTGCTAATAGTTTGAGGAATAAGCTAGAAGCTTATGTTAGTCTAAGTGGTTAAACTTGGAAGGTAGAATTGACAGCAATTGGCGATACATTATTCCTCAAAAATGGGTGGAAAGAATTTGTGGATGCCCATTGTCTTGAAGAAAATGACTTAGTTATCTGTAAGTATATTGGAGCCTCAGGGTTTGATGTTTCAGTGTTCAATAATCAAAGCTCGTTCAAGAAAGAAAGTTCATTTTACATCAAAAAGTGTTGCCAGGCTGTTGTTGCTAGTGGAAGAAGGAAAAAGAGACCTATAGGAGTAAGCAATGATACAAGAAATTGTGTCTGAAGCTGATGTGGTAAACAAATCTAAGCATGCATTAGCTACAACATGGCACAGTGATGAGGCCCCTACAACAAAAATATCTAAGTCATCGACTCCAGCATCTGTGCACACTAGCAATTCATCTAATTCAGATGATTATTATGTGGTCACTAAAAGAAGGAACAATTAGCTTGCATCGGCTATAATATCAAGAGCATGGGGTCCTCGTCAAGCTAATGTCAATTACGGTCTACGGAAATCAAAAGTATGCCTTCCTTCTTTACTTGAATCTCAATGCCATACTATGAGTGAACATAATAATCCATTGTTAACCTTTAATGACTTTGATGAAGGTACTAGTACTGGAACTAGTGGGGATACATCTAGCCAGCAAAGGGCATTTGAATTGGCAAATGTTGGTGAAACATCAACCAGTTGTGTAGCGGTTATGCAGAGCTCGCATATTTTTGGAGGGTATTACATGGTAAAGAAATGTTATGTTTTAAATTTATATTTTCATACATAATAAAATAACACCAAAAATCAAACTTGTGCTATTTTCTATTGGATAAATTGACTTGCTGCTAACAGTTCCTTCAAGGCGGGCAACACTCTATTTCCCGCGCAGGAGCCAATAAGTAATTCTTCGGTATAATGAGAAATGGTGGTCGGCAGCATACACTCATACTGATAATGATGGTTCAATAAAGGGTGGTTGGGAAAACTTTTGTATCAATAATCACCTCAAAGCATTTGATGTATGCGTATTCAACCTTGCTAGTGGAGAAAGTGAAGACCCAATCTTGGATGTCAACATATTTCATCGAGATTTAGGCAGATGAAGAAATTTATGAGGTCAATGTAGGAACTTCTCTATTTTTTAAATTTTCATAGACCATAGTTTTTATGTCTTTAGTGGATATGTTTGATTATTGTGGCACATAGTTTTGATGTCTTCAATGTGATACTGGATTTGTTGAATTACTTTTTTAATTCAGCTAGTTGTCTTACATTAATGTGTCCTTGATAATAGTATATATTGACAGAAAAGGTGCTCAAATATAATTCAAATTAACCAGTTGGCTAATCCCGAGCCTGTTTGTGTCTTAGTGTACATAATAGTCCTAGACTCTGTCTTTACCTCTTTGTTTAACTGTATGAATACCAAGCCTTTCATGTCACCAATTTCTTATTTGTGTCCCTCATATCTTGCTGTCATAGAAAGACAACGACTATTTTTTTAAAATATAACTTAGACGTAGTGAGCAACAGGTACTACATAACTCTATCCACCAAGGCTAGGACAGAAGGGAAGAATCACCTAGTGTTTCTTTGTCTCAGTTGAGGTTTAGACCTGTGATTTCAGGAGTTTCAACTACTTCATTGACCACTAGCTAGGCCACACCCTTGGGTGCTGTGGCATTTGAATTTTTAAAAGCCACACTTTGTTGTTGTTGGCCTAAATACTCAATAAGCTTTCAATCATTCATTATAAACATTCAGAAGGACTTTTGTAATTCAGATATAAAGAGCACTTCCACTTGTTTTTATCAATGTCACTACAGGGGGGATGGAATCCTCTCTGATAGATGAGTGATATTTCCTTCATAAATATTTACGTTATATTTGTCTTTATTGTCCTCAATTGCAAAATTTGCCTCATTCTTTGATTTTTGACTTGCTTTAATTTTGTGAATATACACATATTGTGCTCATTCTTGAGTTTCTTTGATGAACATATGAATGAAATATGCCCATACATTTTCCACTATTGCTATATTCATCATTGATGACATTACTAAATACAAAAATAAGAACATAGAGTTTGCATTTCCACTTTCTTTAGCAACACAAGCCTTAGACACACCATTAGTTGCATTGTTGCTTACTTATATATGCCTCTTGTCCTACTTCCACATACAACATAGCGTGCTCACATTTTTTTATGTAAAATGAATCTTCTTTCTCATACGACCATTGACTATCGAATACGGAAATATCAAACCTTGAGGCTCCAATGTACTACACGAGCAAGTCATTTTCATCAAGGGAATGGGCGTCCACAAATTATTTCCACCCATTTTTGAGGAATAACGTATCGCCAATTGCGGTCATTTCTACCTTCCAAGTTGAACCACTTAGACTTGTAAGACATACATAAGCTTCTAGTTTATTTCTCAAACTTTTAGCAATTTTCTAGGGTATCACCTGCAATTCAATCATTCCTAGTTATGATTCACATTTTACGTACAACAAGAAGTCTAGCCAAGATCACAAAAATTAAAATAACAATCGGTTATTTGGACGAGTAATTAGAATCTATAACTGCCCTTAATATGTTTATTATTACCCTTAAATAAGTGTAAGTAATATAATATAAAATTGGAATTTTAAATTTATTGTTGGATTTTAAAATTTTTAATATTGGTCATTCTGGTAAATTAAATAATCAAAACAAAATTATAAATAAATTTAATTTTTTTGAGTTTATAAATTCTTTGTATATTATATGGTTTTCTTCTAAATTATTGAATTGATTCAAGACGTCACCACTATCCATTCATCTTATTCTTTGTTCCTTCTCTTTCTTTTCTGTTATTCTTATATAATAATTTGTTTACCTTTAATTTTATTTTAATTTCTCGCTCTTATTATATATTTTAGTTGCAAAATTGAAGTACACTATATTGTAAGTTTATTTGCAAATTATTTTGGTGCAACCTGCATTTATGATTGAAATATTATGATAAATAATAATATTAGGGACCAAAACTTTTCATAATTGAATTGTTTGTTTATATAAAAATTTACAATAGATTACTATTTATTATAATTTAACACCTTAAAAACATTTTTAATTCAAAATACTTGTGATTGACATGATATTAACTTGCAAGACACGTTCATACACTAGTGTGTGTATTTGTGTGTGTGTATATATATATATATATTATTTGTAAATTTCTTAAAATATTTTATATATTTTTCAATAAAAAATTATTTATTATTCAATAATATTTAAGTAAAGAAATAAGAACCCAAAAAACTCAACCTAATTTCCAAGCCTAATCTTAGTTGAGTCATTTTCATTTTGCCGTTTTTTTATTGGTCTTGAGAATTTAATTTTTCTATAAAAGGAAAATAGGTGACTCAGATCGAATTCGATAATTTTATTAATTCATCTCTCTAAAGAGAATTGAAGCATAATTTCATTAACAATAGGAGATCTCTATTTTTTTTTACGATTTGCACATCACAATTATTTTCTTTTTTAAAAAAAACAATTAATCAAAAAGGTAAAGTCATACTTTTCAAACAAAAAATCTAAAAATCATTTCAAAAATAAATCAAAGAAACTTAAGATTTTGCAAAATTTCATTCACACAACAAGTCTCATAAAAAATTTAAAGAAGCTTTGTCACTTACAAGTTGTTGATCAAATACTCAAGAAAGAATATGAAAAGATTGAATCATTGCAAATTCGGTCCAGTACGTTTGCCCTTTCCATTCTCTACAATTTTTATCGTCACTCCACATTCTGAAAAAAGAAAAAAAATTGAGGAAAAAAAAATAAAGAGTTATTTTTTTCCAAATTCTTTTATGATTGTACTAGAAAGAGAATCGAAACGAAGGAAAAAGTTGAATAATTCAGTCCTTTGAAGATAAAAATAATTTTTAATATTAATTTATTAAGAATTCACTTGAGTATAGAATTTTTTATTATAAACTCGAGAGAAAGAGATACATAAAAGTATTGAGAGTATAATAACACAGAAGTCGAAAGTGGCCAAAAAGTACTTGGGTTGAAAATGACAATAGATTTTGTACTCTTTTAAGATTTTTGTTGACCATTCAATATTTGATATTTAATGATTACTTATATGTATTTGTGTGAAATCTATAAAATATATTGTCATTTTTAATCCTAGTACTTTTTTGCCACTTTATTGTTGATACTTTAAAGACTTCGAGTATCTCTTTCTCTCGGGTTTATAATCAATAAATCTACAGTCAAGTGAATTATTAATAAATTAATTAAGAATATTATATTCATAAAAGGATTGAATTTTTCAACTTTTTTCTTCATTTCTATTCACTTTTTATTACATACATAAAAGGATTTGAAAAAGAACCATTTTTTTTCTCTCAAATCTTGTTTTCTTTGACAGAATGAGGAGTGACTGTAACAATTGCAGAACATGGAAAGAACAAATATATTGGACGTAATTTCAAATGATTTAGTTTTTTTCAAATTCTTTCTAGAGCTTTTGATCAAGAACTTGTAAGTGGCTAAGCCTCTGTAAATTTTGACTAACCTTGTTGTGTGGACAAAATTTTACAAAACCTCAAGTTCTTTTTTATTTTTTTATAAACATAATTGATTTTCAGTTTTTTTTTTCTTTGAAAAGCATAGTACTTTACCTTTTTGATTAATTGTGTTTTTTAATAATTGCGGTGTGCAAATGGTAAAATAAATAGAGGTCTTCTATTGTCAATGAAATTATGCTTCCATCTCCCTTTAAAGAAAATGAATCGATGAATTCAATAAATTTTTTATTGAATTCAATCTGAAGCACCCATTTTTTCTTTCATATAAAAATTAAATTTCAAAATCATTAAAAAAAATAGAGGAAAAAATGAAAATTGCTCCGCTAAGATTAGGGTTGGAAATTAGGTTGAGTTTTTGGTTTTTTATTTCTTCACTTAAATATTATTCAATTACAATTAAAGTTTTACTTAAAACAGCAAAATTATAAATTAATCAAGTATTTAAAATAAAAATTAATGTATACAAAAATTATTATTTAAGAATATCGAGAAAGAAAGAGAAGGAACGAAGAATACGAGGAATGAATAGTGGTGACGTCTAGAAGCATTCAATAATTTCGAGGAAACACCATATAATAGAACAAATAATTTATTATCTCAAAAAATTATATTTGTTTCTAATTTTATTATGATTATATAATTTACCAAAATGGCCAACAATGAAAATTTTAAAATTGCAATTTGATATTATATTACTTACACTTATTTAAGGGTAAAAATAAACATATTAGGGGGAGTTATAGATTCTAATTGCCTGTCCACATAATTGATTGTTATTTGAATTTTGGTAATCTTAGCTAGTCCTCTTGTTGTACATAAAATGTTATCTTAGCAGGTCTGAATAAGCTACAACTTATGTAAGTCTTACTGGTCCAAGTGGTTCAACTTGGAAGATAGAGTTGACCACACTTGGTGATAAATTATTCCTCAAAAATGGGTGGAAAGAATTTGTAGACGACCATTCCTTTGAGGAAAATGACTCGCTCACATTTCAGTACATTTGTACCTTAAGGTTTGATGTTTCAGTGTCAGATAGTCAAAACTCATGCGCAAAAGAAGGTTCATTTTACATCAAAAAATGTGAGCACGCTGATGTTTCAAGTGAAGGCTTGACAAAGAGGCCTATACAGTAAGCAACTATGCAAATAATGGTGTGTCTAAGGCTTGATTTGTTGAATAAAGTTAGTGGAATAATGTTGTCAACAGAAGTGCTAGTAACATTTGTAAGAATAAAATGACTGGGGAACACCAAAGAATTTGGGAGACTCATAAAGCTCGTTGTTGCTAAAACATCTCGCTCCCTCACACTCCATCCTACTTTAAGCAAGGCAACAATAAAGAAACCTTAGCATGTAGAGACTCCAACATCGCACACTGGTGGTAAATATTTTTCACGTGAGGAGTGTAAGGGTCCCTGCAACAAACAAATTTAAGGCATCGACTCCAACATCTGTGCACACTAGCATTTCATCTAATTCACAAAATGTGTCAGAGGCCACTGCAAAATCACACTCTAGTAAACCTTCTTCAGATGATGATTATGTGGTCACTAAAAGAAGGAACGTTAAGCTTACATCGACTACAACATCTAGTGCACGGGGCCCTCGTAGAGAAAATATAAATGTGTGGTCAAGGGATCTCAAAAGTAAGCATTCTTCAATTGAATCTCAATGACATACTATGAGTGAACGTAATATTCCATTGTTTAATTATTTGACTTGAGTGGTGTGACTATTCATGGTTTAATGACTTTGATGAAGGTACAAGTACTAGAACTGGTGGGGATACATTTAACAAGCAAAGGACATTAGAATTGGCAAAGGCTGTTGCAACGCCAAACAATTGAGTAGCGGTTATGCAATGCTCACATATTTCACAAGGGTATTACATCGTAAAGAAATGTCATATTCAAAATTTATGTTTTCGTAGATAATAAAACAACACCAGAAATTTAACTTGTGTTATTTTTCTATTGTGGATGAATTGACTTGTTGCAAACAGGTCCTTTAGAGTGGGCAAGGCTCCATCTCCCGTGCAGGAGCCAATATGTGATTCTTCAGTATAATGAGACCACATGGCTGGCAACATACACTCTCAAAGATCATGGTGGTGAACTAGCTGGTGGTTGAAGAAACTTTTTTATCGATAAACTCCTTAAAGCATTTGATGTATAAGTGTTAAACCTTGCCACTGGAGAAAATGAATACACAATCTTAGATGTCAGCATATTTCGTCGAGATTTAGGCAGAGGAAGAAATTTATGAGGAAATACAATTTAGGAATTTCTCTTTTAAATATACTATTATTACCTGGGAAATCTTGAATTTTCGTAGACCATAGTTTTGATGACCTTACTGTGATACTGGATATTTTGGATTACTCTTTTAGTTAATCTAGTTGTCTTATCTTAATTTTTTTTTTTTGATAAAGGTAACATAGTTGTCTTATCTTAATGTGTCCGTGCTAATAGAAAAGGTGCTCAAAGCAAGCACGTTTGGCTAATTCAGGACCTGTTTTTGCCTCGGTGCAGAATTGTCCTACACTATCTTCATCTCTTTGTTTCACTGTATGAATACCAAGCCTTTCATGTCACAAATATATCATTTGTGTCTCCCATATCTTGTTTTCATAGAAAATTCCATGACAACAACTATTTTTTGAAATTGCTATCTTAGCTAGTCTTCTTGTTGTACATAAAACGTATCTTAACTAGGAATGATGAAATTGCAGGTCATACCCCAAAAAATTGCTAAAAGTTTGAGGGATAAGCTAGAAGCTTAAGTAAGTCTTATAGGCCCAAGTAGTTCAACTTGGAAGGTTCAATTGGCGATACGTTATTCCTCAAAAATGGGTGGAAATAATTTTTGGACACTCATCCCCTTAAGGAAAATAACTTACTCATATTTAAGTACATTGGTGCCTCAAGGTTTGATGTTACAGTGTTGGATAGTCAAAGATCGTGTGAGAAAGAAGGTTCATTTTACCTAAAAAGAATGTGAGCACGCTGATGTTGCATGTGGAAGAAGGACAAAGAGGCCTATAGAAGTAAGATGTGATACAACTACTGGTGTGTCTAAGGCTTGATAAAGTTGCAATGCCAACTCTTTGTTCTGACTTCTGTTTTCATTTGTATTAAGTAATATCATTAATGATATAGAACATTTCCACTATTTCTCTATTCATCATTAATGACATTATTAAATACAAAAATCAGAACAAAGAGTTGACATTGCAACTTTCTTCAACAACTCAAGCCTCAGATACACCATTAAGACTTGAACCATCCTTCGTAGTGAGTAAGTTTTTTCCTAGGAATTTAAATTTTTTTTTAAGTGTTAAAGTCATTGGATATAGCACCTTGAGTTCCAAAAATAATTTAAAGAGAATTCATTCAAGTCATTCCTAAGTTCTTCTAAGTTTTGGGTCAGCTTCAAATGACCATCACCTTCAGTACATAATGAGTTAGGAGACCCATAAGATATCAAATTAAGGTCTTCGAGTCCTCTTTCAAATGCTACCGAGTTTGTTAATTTTCGAGCTATTAGTAAATAGTTATAAGTGATTTACTAACGAAGATCAAACCTGGCAGCAACTCCCGATGGCTTTGTGTTACGGAGCCAATACAGACCTCAATGCCTACTAAAAAATATTTCGACACCCATCTCGTTACATTTATTTCTTTAAGGGTATTTTAGTCCTAAAAACCCTTAGGAGGTCATCTAAATTTCCCTAAACGTGTAGAAAAATTAGTTTTCATAAATCAAACCCTCTCATTCACTTCTAAAATTATACGCTCAACAAATTCATGAAATCGCGAAGGGTAAGGTTCATCTTCCAAGTTTTTCCTTCAATTTCTTCAAGAAGATGGTTCTTTTAGGTGTGTAAGCTTCCATAGTGTTGGGTTTGTTCGCCCACATGCCAATCATGAGTTTCTTTTACGAATTTCATCCATGAGAATTAGTATATTGATAATCTTATTGAGTTCTTGAGGTTTTGTGCTTCGTTCTTTGATAATGAAATTCTCATTGAGTTCTAGAGGTGAGGTTTTAGAATAAGATGAGTTAAGTGATAGTTCCTTGTGTGGGTTTCGCTGAAATTGTTTTGGGTTAAAATAATTCATGAATTTGGACCTTAGAATTGCAGTAGGTATGAGTTGAGTCGAGTTTGGAAGAGGAAGAAAGGATCGGGCAAAAATACGTGCCCAACACTGCATTGCAGAGGTGTTTTAACATTCATTAACAAGAAAAGTACCCATCTCCGCATTGCGAAGAGGATATGGAGTTCACTGTCCCAAAATTTATTTTGCGACCAAAAAATTAATTCATCTTTTCCGTCGCGCCACTGTCCTCTAGTTTGTGTCTTCGCTCGTATATTATTATCAACTATCTAAACTTCATTAAATCTATGATAGATCCTACATATCAAATCATGATCCTTGAATTCATAATTCAAATTCAAGGAAGAGTTAAGAGTAGTGTTCAGGGAAGTCTTTGAGTTAAATTGTTAATTCGTTTGAGATCAACTATCGTTTGACCTAAGTTTTGAGGAAGTAAGTTTGAGAATGAGAAGAGTCGTATACATGAGTTCAATATTGTTATTTAGACCTTTGAGTTGAGTCGTTCATGCCCATAAATTCTGCATGGACTTCATCAGTTGAGTATCTTTGAGAGGAGTAGTATTTTCAAGTTCTAAGTCTTGAGTATTGAGTTCCTAATCCTTGAGATTAGATTCCTAATCATGGGACTACTACATATTATCCATGAAGGTCCATTAGTTGAGTAGTTCATGCCCATAATTCTGTATGAACCCTATGAGTTGAGCAGTCTTGAGATGAGAGGTATCATTGAGTCCTTGAGTTGAGTAGTTCATGTCCATAATTCTGCATGAACCCTCTAAGTTGAGAATTTTTGAAGTAGTATCCTTGAAGTTCTTGAGTTCTGAGTTGTTGAGTTTCGAATGTTGAGTTCTATGTATCGTTATTGAAACCCGCAAATTGAGTCGTTTACGTCCATAATTCGGCATGAACCATATTTTGAGAAGTTTTTTACCAATTTTTCTAAACTTGTTTTAAGACTTGTGAACTTGAGTTGAGAAAGAGTAGAGTTGAGTTCATTTTCTTTAAAATGATATCTGGGACTAAGTATTCCCAAGAGTAAATGTTTTGCATATTTAAAAGAGGAGGAAACTAAAATTTCCAAAAGAGTTTTGAGTAGTTTGAGTACCATCTCTTTTAAGAGATAAGTTTTTGAGTAATAACCTCAAACTATAGAGAAAGAGTTATGTTTTTAAACATATGTGCTGAGTATATTTTGGAAGTAGAATTGAGCACCGATATGGGAACAAGTTCATAATAACTCCAGTATCTATAAACCATGTAGCCAACATGAGTAGACAAGGTCATACTTTTTAGATGGTTCCTTAATGCTTTCTAGCATATACTAGTGGATCCACTTAGTTGAGAGGTTCTATACTCCGACAAAGTATAGGATAGTTCTGCCAGCGTGGGCGAGACGTTGCATCATGGCATAACTCATAGTGATGGTTGTTGGTCAGAAAATCTCCCACATAGTTATATTTTATTTATATATACTAATTGAGTTGTTATTGTATTATTGAATACATTGAGTTGCTATCTAGTGTTTTAAAACCTTCCATATATTGCATCTTTTATTGTTGTTTAACCTTTGAGTTGAGTATCATATCTTTGAGTTGAGTATCTAATCTTTCTGTTGAATATCTTATTCTTGAGTTGAGTTTAGTCAAGTAAGAGGTAAGTATGTTTCCTATTCATCAAGTTCAAGGTTAAATTTATGTTTTAGAATTCTCCTTACATACTCGTACATTCCACGTACTGAGTCATTTGGCCTGCATCGTTTCATGATGTAGATACATGTAGTTAGGATTATCAACATGCCCTTCATTGATACCTCTAGCAGTTAGAGTTAGCTATGGTGAGCCTCTTTGCTTTCGGGGGATTTCATTTACTTTTCAGTTTTATCAGGATGTCGTGGCTCTTGTCCCGACTTCCATCTTTGTCATTTAGAGACTTCATAGATAGACAGTAGAGTTTGAGAAGTCTGTTACATTTATTTTATTAAATGTTTTAAAGACTTGAGATGCCTATTTCAAGCGAGTTGAATATACTATTTTATTCAGAGATAAAGATTTTGTAATTGAGCTCAAAACATTTTATTCAGTTTTAAGTTGTGTATGCTTGAGTTAGTCTTCCGCTTGTAGTCAACCAGGATGAGGGTTAGCTTGGGGACCAGAAATGGTTCTCGAGTACAAGTCACGTCCAGGGTGTACGCTCGAGTCGTGACACACTTATTCAACGAGCCATCAACAAATTTGTGTTGGGTGTTGTTATCGTATATATATGTGTTTTTGTTTTTTTTTTCTGAATTATGTATATATATCTAATGAAGCGGTGTCGGATGACACCCCTTGTCGTATCCACCGCTGGTTGGCCTAAATACTCGATAAGCTTTCCAATATTCCAAATCAACATTCAAAAGGAAGAAACATTTAATCACGCCATCAATGTCAAATTTTATTTTATTTTTGGGTAATCAAGTTCAATAAATTGTAGTTCAATAGAACGGAACCCTAAACCCCTTCTAAGTTGAGACTGAATAAATATGAATTATATAAATAATTCATGACAAAAGGAGACATAAGAACAATGCCAACAATCACAATAATAGGGAAAAAGGAAACATCCCATTGAGAGAGAAAATTACCTGATATTGATCAAAACCATCACTTTTAGAAAGATTAAGAAACGTTAAGGGCAAATAAGCTGCACAAAAAACAAGGAATGATTAATGAAAGAAGTAAAATTCATTTCAAGGTATAAACACAAATGAACTATGGAGAAGAATTAGTTGGACAACATTTTCCAAATTGGTTTTCAACGATATAACTCAATTCTAACCTCTCAAACACTTTCAGAATTGTTGTTTGGAGAGCTATCTTCATTCAACAAAATGTGTTCACTTTTATTAAAGGTGTTCCAAAATAAATAAGAGCAGCTTTTATCGATGTTCTGTGTGTGGCATGTTCAGACCTACATACAATAACAAATCCAATAAAATTTGACAAAGTGTGATCTAGAGAGGGTAGAGTACACACCGACCATACTACTACCGCTCCGAAACAGAGAGGTTGTTTTCAAAAGACTATTAGCTCAAGAAAATCAAGCAATAAATAAAAAGAAAATTATGACTACTAATAGCAAAGCAGTGCGGATCATATATGCAAGGATCCATAACAACAACAAGGTGTGGAGCATAGTGATATCGGCATAACTCCTCCCTTTCATGTATAGGACAGTGTTATAAATGAATATAAAAGTGACTTATTTTGACAACATGGAGAATAAAGAGTTGTACAAAGAAAATATCATATAAAACTTAATATATTAGAAGTCCAATAAAGAAGAATAAACAAACGTTGTTGTAGAGAGTCGAAGTTGAGTAAAGTAAAGGAGGCTAATTTCTTTAATTTAAATTGAGCAGTTGAGATTAAAATCAGTTTAATGAATAGCAAGCACTAGGATTCAACCACGACACCAGGGCAATTAACACTATTATAACCACCTTGACATGGGAGAGTGGGTTTACATGAAAAGTGGTATTTTTCTTATCTCTTCTAAATTCTCTCTTGTCTAGATTCCCCATCTCTTTCTGTTTCTTCTTCTTTTTCTTCTTCCTCTTATTCCCTTCTCTTTCTTCTTCCATCAGGTTACCCATACATCAACAAAGTACTAATTAGTTTATGTCCATTTGCTATATTCATTATTACAGTGTAATACCTTTCAATTCTATTTTTATTCAGTTCAATGAAAACCTAGAAAATTGTCCCAAAATAATATTGTATTGATTATTTTCTATTTATTTGTGATTAAACAAGACTAACCTTGACAAGATCATTCCAAAAGAAATTCATATTTAAGCACTCAAATTTATGAAATCAAAGTAATTAAGTGCTCCGTCTAATGGAGTAGCATATTTCTCGAAATCTAAACAATCCCAACAGAGAGGAAAATATATTAAATCCATATTCTTACATAGGCACAATAAGGAGATTTAACAAGCCAAAGTGTACCCCAGATGAACAAGTGGAACACCGTCATCTTCTTTCTCCTCTGTTGAGATCGCAAAATCTACGAAATCTTGCATGGGGAAATATCATATGCATATTGTGAGATGGGCCTTTTTTACATGTTATTGCATTTACTACATTCCTATTTAATCTTATTGTTTGGATCCTTGTTTTAATCATGGTAAATATATTGGATTTGGTCCAATTTGGGTAAGTGTTTTGTCTAATTAGTCCCATTAGATAATTAGACATACTCCACTATTATATATATACTGTTATTATATATGCTTTCAAAAAACTATGTATGTTACCACTATTTAAGAGTTTTCTATAATATATTGAGGAATAGACACGTAGATACATGTATTTTTTTGCTACCAAAGACACTAAAATATGGAAAAAGGAAACATCCCATTGAGAGAAAAAATTAACTGATATGAATCAAAACTGTCACTTTCAGCTACACAAAAAAAGAAGGAATGATTAATGAAAGAAGTAAAATTCATTTCAGGGTAAAAAAAAACAAATGAACTATAGAGAAGAGTTAGCTGGCCAACATTTTCCAAATTTGTTTTCAAAGATAAAACTCAATTCTAACCTCTCAAATACTTCTAGAATTGTTGTTTGGAGAGCTATTTTCATTCAACAAGATGTATTCAACTTTGTTAAAGGTGTTCCAAAATAAATAAGAGCAACTTTTGTTTATGCTCTCAGTGTGTCATGTTAAGACCTACATACAACAAAGAATCCAATAAAATTCCACTAAGTATGGTCTAGAGAGGGTAGAGTACACGCCGACCTTACCACTACCGCTCCGAGATAGAGAAGTTGTTTTCCAAAGACTATCGACTCAAGCAAATCAAGTAGTAATTAAAAAGAAAAATATGACTGCTAATAGCAAAGCAGTGCAGATCATATATGCAAGGATCCGTAACAACAACAAGGTGCGGATCATAGTGATATCAGCTTAACTTCTCCCTTCCATGTATAGGACAGTGTTATAAATGAATATAGAGGTGACACTTATTTTGACAACATGGAGTATGAATAGCTGTAAAAAGAAAATATCATACAAAACTGAATATATTAGAATAACCCTGTTATGATATCAGAAGTCCAATATAGAAGATTAAACAAACGTAGTTGTAGAGAGTCGGAGTTGTGTAAAGTAAGGGAGGCTAATTTCATTTCATTTTAATCGAGAGGCTGAGATTAAAATCAGTTTAATGAATAGCAAGGGCTAGGATTCAACCACGACACCAGGGCAATTAACACTATTTTAACCACCTTGACATGGGAAAGTGGGTTTACATGAAAAGTGGTATTTTTCTTATCTTTTCTAAATTCTCTCTTGTCAAGATTCCCTATCTCTTTCTGTTTATTCTTCTTCCTCCTCTAATTCCCTTCTCTTTATTCTTCCACCAGGTTACCCATACATCAATGAAATACTAGTCAGCTTCTGTCCATTTGCTTTTTTCATTATTAGACTGTAATAGCTTTCAATTCAATTTTAATTCAGTTCAATGAAAACCTCGAAAATTGTCCCAAAATATATTGTGTTGATTATTTTCTGTTTATTTGTGATTAAACAAGACCAACCTTGACAAGCTCATTCAAAAAGAAATACCTATTTAAGCACTAAAATTTGAGAAATCAAAGTAATTAAGTGCTCCTTCTAATGGAGTAGCATATTTCTCGAAATCTAAACAATTCCAACAACGAGGAAAATAACTTGAACCCATATGCTCACATAGGCACAATAAGGAGATTTAACAAAAAAGAACGTACCACAGATGAACAAGTGGAACACAGTCTGAGATACAAGGATTAGACATGATATATTGACAATTTGGAACCAAATTTGAAGCAGCAACGATAAACTCAAGTTACAACTTGTTTTAGATATATAATAGAACTAAGCGAAAACTTAAGTCATAAACCTTCAGATTTTATACAGTGCTAACTGCTATTAAATAAATTAAAAAGACAAAATGAATATATACACATAATTTAGTTAATAAAAAGGGGTATAGGACTCAAATTCAATAATTAAGTTCAGAGAGTAAAGCCTTGAACATAATGCTTATACATTTAATAAAAATAAAACAACACGTAGTAAACATAACTATTTCTAACCAAAATAGAGAAAATAGCAGACTCCTCCGAAAACAAAATTAATATAAAACACACTATAACACTAAATCATTAACATATTCCATCTAAATATCTACTTCGAAAGCTAACATATTTTCTAAATAGAATGTGCAAACTGTGAAGGAAAACTCGAATTGTATGAATCTCCAATGGGATGTCTTAGTAAAATTTAATTCCAGTTATTATGACTAAACAAAATAAAATTCACTCTTGATACCAAACAGCACAGAGTAAAAGGTAAAAAGATTACCTGCTATAGGGCAATGAACGTGAAACATAGGTGTTGGATCTTAAATTCGATGGACTCCGAACTCCAACTTGTCTCGGACAACAAGAAAAACAATAGGGCAAGCGAAATAAGTATTTGTTATGGCCCAAAACCGAACAGAAAACCAGCTAAAGGGCTAGTAAAAAATATTTTTTTAAAAGGTTAGAGACAGTAACTAAATGGTTGTTCTGAGAGGACTATGACAGCTTCCCAAAACATCTGCGAAATGGACTTTGGTTGCAAGTATTTATAGGGAAAATTATGGTTCTTCATTATGTTGAGAGGGAAAATCATTTTCGAACTTTAAAGTTGGTCAAAACAAAATATCAAAAATTTGAACATTTGAAGTTCAAACAAACCTCACCATATTTTGTCAAATTTGACTGAGTTTGTAAGAGTTTTTCTTTGGATTCTTCTAAAAATGGTGAAGCTTCGCCATAATTTTGAAGATAGACATCTATCAAGGACAGTAAAGGTGGATTTTGTTTCACCAAAATGGCATGACAAGGTCCGCAATGCCCGATGAAGGATAAATGTTATGTCAAAAATGCAAAGAAGAGGAAGAAGGGCATTTTGGGTTTCAAAACCCTAGCCTTTTAATGTGATGATAGAAGGTTTCTTTGGGCCAATTGTGGGCTGATTAAATCTTCCAAATTGGGCTTTTAATTTGTGAAGAATAAATGGATCTTTTCCGTTTTGAATTAGTCCTTTTCAATTTCTAATATTATAACTAATGCAACATATAATTAGTACGTAGAAAATAAAATACTAGATTTATAAATTTCGCTAATGATTATGAAAATATTAACTTATAACCAATTTAATTAGTAAGAAACTTAAAATAAGATGACGACAAAAGAGAGTTTAAAAAATAGCTTTATTACTACTTCTAAAGAAAAATGTAACGACCATAAGACTAATAACAATAATAGTAGCAGTAAGTCATAATAATAATAACAAATAATTGTAAAATAATGATTAACTTAGAAGCTCAAAAAATGTAATTTAAAGAAAGAAGGGTCAAAATTGGGTGTCAACAAAACACATTAAGGTAGATTATCAAACATTTGACTAGGTTGGACATATGCCTAGTAGCTTAGATATTTTGTATAAATATTGCGTGAAACGGTTCTCATATTCATCATGTTATAGAATTATCTTTCTAAATAAGTCATGTGTCATAGTTCAGTTGTCCTAAAACATATGTTGTTGGGTCTATATATGTATACAGTAATCAGAACATCTTCTAGAATGAGAAATCAAAGTTTCACTTAATGGATCGTGTAACTGCGGTCCAAAAAATATTCCACATAATATGACAAATATAATAAAACTGGATACAACAAATATAATATATATTCATCCTTCTCTGTCAAATGTATTATGTATCAATTGTATTCAATCAAATATCGGTGATAGATTTATATTTTATATCAATTGTATTCAGACAACTAAATTTGTATTTTGTATCAACTATATGTGTATTTTGTATCAATTGTCTTTGTAATACAACGGATACAACATGTATTCATCCTCTCTCCTCCCTCTCTCGATCTCGCTCGCCTCTCTCTTCCTTATCTCAATGTCGCTCGACTCCCTCATCCCTATCTCAAAGTCTCTCGTCTCTCTCCTCCTAATTATGTGTAGCTAAATACAATAGTTTTGGTACAATTGTATGCATTTTGATACAAATCAATTGTTTCAATTGTATCGTGATACATCAAATATAACAAGTATTCAACCTCTCTCCTCCCTCTCCTCCCCCAAATATGTAGCTATAATTCATAATTAAGCAAAATGTAGCTATACATCTCTAATTAATCCCAATCTATAGTCATTTAGAAAGTTTCCTTTTTTAGTATAGTAGACAAAAATAAGTACATATAGGGAATATGATTTTTCTATAATTAAAAATAACTTAACTTCTCTTTTATAGAGAAAAAATAATTTTATAAAATGATATTTTTTACAAATCGATATTACTGTGTGACAAACATGCAAAGAAAATAGTATACTTACAAATGACATAAAAACACTATAAGTACAATTAACTAATAATTTTACATATTTTTAAAATCATACATATAAAAATGCATGAAAAATTGTTGTGATGAAATGAGGGACTTAATCCAGTTCTAAGTGTCAACGATCGTTAGTCAGTATATAATCTAACTAAATGAGTTGGGGTCGAATCCCACAAGGAGTGGTACGTGTTTAAGATTCAAGAGAAAAGTACAAATATGTTCAAGTCAATCATAGGAATAGACATTGTCGAAGAAAAAACATAACTCAAATTAAAGCGTGACACAAGTGTCAAATAACAGGGGGGTTTTGATGGTAATTATCAATTATAACAGAAGCAAATAACACGAAGTAACGAATAATGAGACGGGTTCTTGGAATGTGATTGGATTATAGGCTAAGGTAGACAAATGGGTAATTGCAAATGATAGTAAATAGCTGTGAATCAGTGAATAAACTATACTTTAGTGGGGATAAACTTTCTCTCGAACAATTTACCCCGAATCAAGTCGATTTCTCTCGAACACCAACAAACAACAATTAAGAACAACCTACGCTTTAGTCCATTCACTCTCTCGAGCTGAACCCATGACAACCCAATACCCACAGACCATCAATTTAGTAATCTTGGTTTTTAAAACCTCTCTCTCGAGCAAGCCAAAAACACGAAGGTAGAGTTGCATTTGCAACTACAACCCTTTATTAAATTAAACCACAATTACAAATTGAAATCACTTTTAAACAATATTTAAACTATCAATTAACAATACCCATAAGCTAAATCAATCCAAAATCATATAATCACACCCCAAGAATTGGGGTTTTAGCTAGACATCATAAAAAGATAGAAATTGTTACCAAATTGTGTTTCCATCAACTGGGTAAGATTAATTTCGTCTTTACAATGGTCCAAATTGAAGAAACTCAAAGACCCACTTCCAATTTCTCAAAAATGGAAAACTTTAATTCTTCAAAGCTAAGGAAATGTTTGTCTCAAAACTCAGAGTTCTAACTCAAAAGCTGATAAAAAATATATATTATGAAAACTTATTCCAAACTAAATATTCAAAAATGTATTTATAGTCGACAAAAATATGATGCGAAGGACCATTCGGTGCAGTAAGTCGGGATCGTCGATCAGCTAGGCGATCCGCCCTTCGGTTAGTTCAATCTCCTTTTTGTTTTGGCCTTCAACATCTTCTAGTTCTGGAACTTTGGGCGATCCAATCATTTCATCACGGAACCTTTAGGCGATATGCCGACTGCTCCTTTCTCTCACCGACTTGATTTTCTCCTTCAGGACTTGGCACACAGGAACTTTAGGTGAGGTAATAGCCACTCGGCGACCCCCCCAATGGATTAGGTGATCAACATGCATTCTTTTCTTCGTTCTTTCAGTTGCCTTGTTCCTTTTTGCCTATTAGTGTCCATGCTTTGTTTCTAAATCCAAATACCTAGAAATCAAGGATTTTACATAGATGTTCTTCTAGATACTCATCCTATATATATTCCTCCATATAGAGTGGCTCTAGCAGAGTTGAAAAAGACTAAAGAGAAGTTGAAAGAACTCCTTGATAAGGGCTTTATTCGACCAAGTGTCTCACTTTGGGGCACTCCGGTCTTATTCGTGAGAAAGAAAAATGGTTCTCTTAGAATGTGTATAGATTATCGCCAATTGAACAAGGTTACCATCAAGAACAAATATCATCTTCCAAGAATTGATGATCTTTTCGATCAAATTCATGGTGCCACCTATTTCTGTATGATAGATCTCAGATATGGCTACCATCAGTTAAGAGTAAGGGAATGTGATATTCCAAAGATAGCTTTCAGAACCTGTTATGGTCATTATGAGTTTCTGGTCATGTCCTTTGGTTTGACCAATGCGCCTGCAGCATTCACGAACCTTATGAATAGGGTATTCAAACCTTATTTAGATATGTTTGTTATCGTCTTCATTGATGACATACTAATCTATTCGAGGAATGAAGAACATCATGCTAGTAATCTCAGAATAATTCTCCAGACTTTAAAAGATAGAGAGTTCTATGCCAATTTCTCTAAGTGCGAGTTTTGGCTTGAGTCTGTGGCATTCTTAGGCCACATTGTGTCTGGAGAAGTAATTAAAGTTGATACTCACAAAATAGAGGCAATGCAAAATTAGCCTAGACCCATATCTCCGACTGATATTAGGAGTTTATTGGGTTTGGCTGGCAATTATAGAAGGTTCATAGAGGGGTTCTCATTTATTTCATCCCTTTGACCAAGTTGACTCAAAAAACAGTAAAATTTCAATGGTATGAAGCTTGTGAGAAAAGCTTTCAGGAATTGAAAAAGAGGTTGACTATTGCCCAGTGTTAACCTTACTAGAAGGTACGCAAGGCTTTGTTGTCTATTGTGATGCGTCTAGAGTTGGTTTGGGTTGTGTATTAATGCAGAATGGCAAGGTTATAGCTTATTCCTCCGGACAATTGAAAGTTCATGAGAAGAATTACCCAACCCATGACTAAGAGTTGGCTGCAATAGTATTTGCTTTGAAGATATGGCGTCATTATTTGTATGGTGTTAATGTAAATGTTTTCACTGATCACAAGAGTCTTCAATATGCGTTTACTCAGAAAGAGCTTAATCTCAGACAAAGGAGGTGGTTAGAGTTACTCAAGGATTATGACATGAGTATTCTTTACCACCCAAGTAAGGCTAATGTTGTTGTTGATGCCTTGAGTAGGTTGTCTATGGGTAGTACCTCCTATTTTTGTGGAAGATAAGAAAGAACTAGCAAAGGATGTGCACATACTTGCACGCCTGGGAGTTCGCCTAATGGATTCCACATAAGAAGGAGTAGTGGTGATGAATGGAGCTGAATCATCATTAATGTCAGAAGTAAAAGAGAAGCAGGATCAAGACCCAATTTTGCTTGAATTGAAGGCAAATATTCATAAGCAAAAAGTAATGGCTTTTGAACAAGGGGGAGATTGTGTATTGAGGTATCAAGGTAAATTGTGTGTACCAAGGGTTGATGAACTCCAAGAGAGGATCATGGAGGAAGCTCATAGCTCTAGAAATTCCATTCATCTGGGTTCCACAAAGATGTATCATGATTTGAGAGAGGTTTATTGGTTGAGTAGTATGAAGAAGGGCATTGCAGAATTTGTTGCTAAGTGTCCGAATTGTCAACAAGTTAAAGTAGAGCATCAAAGGCACGGTGGTTTGGCTCAGAGTATAGAACTTCCAGAATGGAAGTGGGAGATAATCAATATGGATTTCATCACAGGTTTACCAAGGTCTCATAGGAGCATGATTCTATTTAGGTGATAATCGATAGAATGACAAAATCAGTCCACTTTTTACCAGTAAAGACTACCCATTCAGTAGAATATTTGGCTAAGCTATATATTCAAGAAGTGGTAAGACTTCATGGGGTTCCGGTCTCTATGATTTCAGATAGAGGTGTGTAATTTACTGCACAGTTTTGGAAGTCATTCCAAAAGCACTTGGGTTCGAAGGTGATCTTGAGCACTGCTTTTCATCCTCACACATATGGTCAAGAAGCGAGCACTATTCATACCTTAGAGGATATGTTGAGGGCATGTGTGATTGATTTCAAGGGGAATTGGGATGATCACCTACCTCTCATTGAGTTTGCTTACAACAATAGTTACCACTCTAGCATCCAAATGGCTCCTTATGAGGCTCTTTATGGGAGAAGGTGCAGATCTCCTATTGGATGGTTTGAATTTGGTGAAACTCGATTAATAGGACCATATTTAGTTCATTAAGCTATGGAAAAGGTGAAAGTGATTCTAGAGAAGTTGAGAATGGCGCAGAGTCGTCAGATATCCTACATCGATATTAGGAGAAGGGAGTTAGAGTTTGAAGTGGATGATTGGGTGTATTTAGAAATTTCACCCATGAAGGGTGTTATGAGATTTGGTAAGAAGGGGAAACTTAGTCCCCGCTTACAGAATATCAAAAAGGGTAGGTAATGTAGCTTATGAGTTGGGGTTACCACAAGAGTTAGCAGCGGTTCATCGGTATTTCACATCTCTATATTGAAGAAGTGCATGGGTGATCCGTCATTGATTATAACAACTGAAGATATTGGGATCAAGGATAGCTTATCTTATGAGGAGATTCATGTTCAGATTCTAGATCGCCAAGTTCGCAAGTTGAGGACAAAAGAGGTAGCATCAATCAAGGTTCTTTGGAGGAACCAATATGTTGAGGAAGCTACTTGGGAGGTTGAGGAAGATATGAAGAAGAGATATCCACATCTCTTTGAAACTGGAGAAACTCCAGACCAAAGTACTAATTCTCTTTTAGTACTCTATAATTTATATACTTGATGTGATAGATTTGCTTTTTGGGTGTTTGAACTGAATGATTGAATTACACCCTTAACCTAGTAAGAGTAGTCTCATTCGAGGACGAATGTTCCCAAGGGGGAGATATTGTAACATCTCACAAATTGAAATAACTAGGAAGAAGTTAAGAATTGGAAATAGCCATTCTTAGAAAGAATATAAAAATCTGGAAATTTGTTAAGTATGTTAAGTTGAGTTTTTGGTCATCTTCAAAAGACCATAACTCCTATCTCAGAATGAGTTAGGTGTGTTTCAAGGTATCTTAGGAAATATCTTGGAATAATCTTTCCAACGCCACTAAATTTGCATGATTCTGAGTTTGTATGAGTGAGATATGACCTTTTGAAGTTGGGTTGTTCAAATAAGGAAAGTCTAAAACCGGATTTTGGAAGGGTATTTTAGTCTTTTCCTTACCCAATTATTTTGATTCGTTTTTAGGAGTTCAATTGAGGTCAAATAAGATTTTAGACCAATTTAGAAAAGTTGAAGTTCACGCTAGTGCTTGGAGAAAAGAGAAAAGAGAAGAAAGGAGAAGAAAACTCAAGAATCGTCAAGAACGTTCTAGTTTTGTTGTGGATTTCGCCAAGGAATCAATCTTACGAGGTATGTGAGATCACATAGCGTTGGGTTAGTTCACCCATGCGCCAATCATGATTCAATTCAGCAAAGTTATATAGTTTTGAAAGTTAATCCTATGAGTTCTTGATGAGAATTCAATTGAAATCTTGTGGGTTCTTGTTGTTGAAGTTTCTTTAGATTGGTTCATGTATTTAGGTGTGAATTTGAGTTAAATATTACATATATTGATGAATAAGTTGTTTCTAAGGGTTTGGGGAAAGAACTAAGTAAAATTAGAAGGTTTAGAGATGAAAAATGAAGAAGAAAAGTCGAGGAGCATTAAGTGAAATTAGAAAGTTTAGAGATGAAAAACGAAGAAGAAAAGTCAGGGAGCACCTGGGGAAGGTCCTGGGGCGTCTCCCCTCTTAGAGCCCCAAAAAGGGGTCTTTGAATCTTGGTCTCTAGGGCGCCATGCAAGCCAGAGAGCCCTAACCTAGTCTCTGAAATTCAAGGGCTGGCACCCCGCGCTTCTCAGAGCGCCAGGGACTCCAGTTCTTCCCATTCTTCCCCCATCTTTCCATACTAGTTCCTTAAAAACGTACCAATGTTTTCTAGTTGATTCCAACACTCTAAGGTAAGTCTAAACATCATGAAATCATCCATAAACATGAGATCATGAACCTTGAATCCATAATTCAATTCAAGGAAAGTTAAGAGTCAAGTCTAGAAGTTAAGAATCAAGTCAAGACAAGTTCATAAAGTATTTCAAAAGTCTTTCACAAACGTTTTAACTTTGTATTAAGACTTAATCTTCGAGTTGAGTAAAGAGTAAGAGTAAAAGTTCATTTCTTCAAAGATTATATGGGAACTAAGTATTCCCAAAAGTTAGAAATGTTTGCACATTTGAGCAACAAAGGGAACATCGATTCCAAAAGAGCTTTTAAGCTAAGTTTTGAGTAATCATCTCAAACCAAAGAAATAAGTTTTATTTTAAAAACATATGAGCTAAGTACATTTTGGGAGTAGTATTGAGCACCGATATGGGGATGCAAGTTCATATTAACTCAAGTCTCCATAAACCATGTAGCCATAAAGGGTAGTAAAGGATCATACTTTTTAGATGACTCCTAAGTGCTTTTAAGCATAGACTAGTGGATCCACTTAGTTTAGGTTTCCTATATGATGGAAAAGTATAGGAATGTTCTGGAAGCGTGTGCAGGACGATGTATCACCACTTAGGTTAATAGTGGTGATTGTTGGTTAGAGAAACTCCCACAGAAACTATATTACTTTATTATGTGAGTAAAGTTGAGTTTGTTATTGCATTTTCGTTAACGAACTAAGTTTTTTTCCACTGTTTTTACAAGCTTTCTATATTGCATGTATTTTATTGATTTATATTGAGTTAAGTAATTCATGAGTAGAGTAAAGCCAAGGTAAGTATTTCATTTAGATTCCTTTCAAGCTTATGTTATGTTTAGTTTTTCAGGTAATCATGATATGCATCCAGGGCCCCGTTAATCCAGTTGAGCACTCAGAGTCAGTTGCTGAGCCTCTTTGCTTTCCGGAGGGCTCCTTTTATCATTTGCTTTTAGTATTTCAGTTGTTAGGATGATCGGCGGTCTTGTCCCAACATCTCTCTTTGTTTTAGATGCTTCATAGACAAATAATTATAGTTCTTTAGTCTTATTTATTTTAGTTGTATACGTTTAAGACTTGATTTTCCTTTTTGGCTAAGATATTATTTCTTAAGCATAGCATAAGTTATATTTCTTATGTTTAATTCTTCAGCTGAGTAAGTAAGCCAATCTAAGGATTTGCTTGAGGCCAACAATGGTTCTCGAGTGCTAGTCCCACCCAGGGTGTAGGCTCGGGGCGTGACACCTGACCTCTACTAACAAGATAGCTTCCATTTCACTATTAATATCCAATCGATGCTAAGCTTAAATTTCCACAGAATAGTTATTTCTTACTTGACTTTATTAATCATGAAAAGGTGCCCTTGTAAAATGAATTCAAGCTAGTTTCATTAAGATAGCTCCTTGTCTTGATTTAATTAGGTGAGAAAACCATTCAACCTAAGAATCCTTTCTATGTGAGAAAACCTTTCACATCATGCTAGTATGTGTTTTAGTGAGAATATCCTTTCACAACACAACATCACCAATGGTACTTTACTCTCCAAGCACCCTTAAAACATTTGCATAGATTTAATAAATAATGCATAAGTCCATAATTTACCTCTTGAGGTCTAAATCCGCTTTCAATCATAAACTCTTATAAAACATGGGTTAGAAATGGATTTCATCATAAATACATGTAAATCTTGCAATACATGCTTAATTTCATAAAACTCTTCCTTGAAGATCAAAATCCCACATCATATGATTCATAACTTGAAAACATGGCGGACTACATGGGTTCATGGAAAAATCATCATAAAATCATCATGTATCATCCACTCATGCATAATAGATCATAAATCAATCATTTAAATCAATAATAAAGAGAACCCATGATAATTGATGAAAACCCTAACTCAATTGGGGAATTCTACCTTATTGAAATAGAGAGATTTAGGAACTCTATGGATGAAAGGAATCCATGGATGAAAACTATTGGATGAAAGGAATCCATGGATGAAAACTATTCATGGATCAACACTATTGGATGAAATGAATCCATGGATCAACACTATTTGGAGAGGAATTCTTCTTCTTCTTCTTCTTCTTACTAGAGAGAGAATATTTGGAGAGAAATTTTTTTCTTTTTGTGAATTTGGAAGAATGAAATAAATAGGGTGAATTTGGGGGTTAAAAGGTATAGGGGTTCTATATAAAGGCAAAACGACATAGTATAGAAATTAATTAATTAGGAAAAGACCCAAATGCCCCTGAGAAATAATTGTCAACTGCCACCGACGGACCCAGTGGACGGACCGTGGTCTTACCTACGGCCCGTCCCGACGGACTGTCGTTTGGTGTCAGAAAGGGTGATCTTGGGTCCTCGACCCACAAACCCTAACTACAGATCGTGGTCTTACGTATGGTCCGTTGGTCACGCCATGGACCTGGACCCCCAAACCTCACCTTGGTAGAACAACCACGAACCACACCTACGGTCCGTGGTCCATTCCGCGGGCTATGGGTGGCCGGCGTGGTCTGGTACCTGAAACATCTGGAAAGCTGCTATTTTCGTCTTTTGCATACAGAGTGTTACAAATCAATAGCATAAGCATTAATGGGACTAACTCTTGATGCTAAGGCCTCTAATTCATTCTTCTTTGAAATCACACTTTTAGGGACAAATTCTAAAGCTTGTGGATTAATTTTTCAGTAAAAAATAGGAGGTGAAACATTCTCTTCTTCATCAACCAAATCAGCCTACCTAGGAAGACGCATCTCCCCCTGTTTTTCCTTTGAAATAATAAAATTGTTTGTGAGATAAGCTTGAGAAAGTGATGACATTCCTTTCACAAAAACTTTTCCATTCCCTTTGTATAAAAGGAGCTGCCCAGATTCACCTTGAAGTTCCCCAAACCACTACAAAGATTGAGCAGGGAGCTCACGAAATAAGGTCTTCAAAGTGACTATGGGTTGCTTGATTGCTAAATTGGATTTGAGTGCCATGGCAGCATCAGATTCTTGAATAATCATATTTACCATAGGATTAGAAATGTGTAACCTTGGAGCCATAACATTATCATCTTTTCAAGTATCCTTCAACAAAGCATCGAAGCTATTAGAGCATAATAGGTCATTTGAAGAATTACTTCGCGAACCTGGAGAAATATGTGATGATGCCTTCCTACCTATAACCATGTTCCAATTCTCTTTGTTGCCCATTTCTCTCTATTCGTTAAAATCCTTGTCTAGCATTAATCCTTATGAGCCATCAACATTCTCACTTGTATTTATAGTAGTTGAAGCTACAATTTCCTTGGCTTGATATATCATTTTTCATCATGTTGGGGACCTCATTTAAAAATTTGTGATTTGAATTCCCATTGCTAGAAACATCAACTTGCTGCATCAAATATGGATTCTTCGACCCCAGATGTTGTGTTGTTTTTATAGGTTTACCAACAACTCTATCACCTAAACTTTTGCCCATATCACCTCGATTTCCAAGCTCAAAAATGTTTTCAATGCTCTGAGCAGAATTGTCCTTTAGTAAATTAAAGCTTCAGGTATTACTTGGTGGTCTGCAACCTCTTTTACTGCCTCTTCGTCAAACTCGTTAGGACCTATACCATGCAACTTTGAGACTCCAGTAACAGTAGCTAAGGAATTATGGTTCCCAACTAATTGTTGCACCACATTTCGATCCCCAACCAGTTTTTTGTTATCTTTTTTCACAACCCTCTTAGAGTTCAAGAAACCAAGTGCGTCTCCTTTTAATTGTTCCATATTGTTAGGCTAAGAATCAGATTGCAACATCTCGCCCAGCTTCATCGGCTAAACAATTACCTTGAGTAAATGTCCTCCCTAATAACTAATGACATTTACTATCCTCATTTCCTTGATGTTTACAATAAGTACAATACAACTGATCATTTTCATAGACAATTTATTGCTAATGCACATTAATTTTAGCCTATTCTTTCTCCAGAAATTATAGTCTTACACGATTTAGATTCTTATCTAGTAGGTCTAGAATTATCTTAATACTAGCCGTACTTGGCCAAGTGTGATCTTATGTTGCTTTTTCAAATGTAATAGGCTTTTCTACAGCTATCACAATTTATAATAAGGACCTTCTCGTAAAGATATATGTAGGTAAATCTGACAATGAATTCCATACATAAGCTTTCGGTGTTTCGTCCTTGGGTTGAACAATGGCGTCTATTGAAAAATGCTAAACAAATACTCATCGCTGCCAAACTTAAAATATCCATAAGAAATTGACAAAATTTGTATAGAGTCCTCATATTAATTAAACCTGATCAGCAAGTGACGAAAATCATGTTTTCCAATATTATAGTTTCCCTTAACATCAAATTGGTTTGGTAAAACCTTTCGTGATAGTAGCCATGGCTAATTTCCCTCTCCAAAGCCTGTGGCTGTGGGAGATACCAACGTCAACACTAATTCAAAAATACCCTATGAAGCAACCATTAAACCACCACAAACGACCCAAAATCTGTCATAAGAAAGATTAAAACCCATTGAGTTTATTCATGGTGAACCTACTGTGAGATTTACTATGGAGGAAAGAGAGCAATTTGCTAGGGAAGAAGGATTGCATTAAGCAGTGATTATCAAATTTGCATATGGAAAACTACACTTATCAGAGTTACGAAAGCATTTACCAAGGCAATTTGATGTTAAAGGAAACCGTATTATCGGACAACTTGATTTTCGTCACTTGTTGATCATGTTTTATTTATATGAGGACTTTGTACATGTTTTTTCATGTTCTTTTGGTTATTTTAAGTTTGACGGCGAAAAGTATTTGTTTAGAACTTTTCTATGGACGCCATCGTTCAACCCTAAAGACGAAACATCTAAAGCCTAGGTATGGATTTCATTGCCAAATTTACTTGCAGATCTCTTTGCGAGAAGGTCCTTATTATCAATTGTGGCAGTGCAACAAAGCCTATTGTAGCTGATAAAGCTACGCAAGATCGCACTAGGCCTATTAGGTCTAGGGTTAAGATAATTCTAGACCTAATAGACAAGCATCCAAATTGTGTAAGACTACAATTTTTGGGGAAAGAATCGGGTGAAATTATTGAGCATTTTCAAAGAATTGTATATGTCAATCTTCCACCGTATTGTACTCATTGTAAACATCAAGGACTCAAGGAAAATAAATGTCTTTTGTTACTAGTGAAGACATTATCGCAAGGTGATCATTTAGCTAAAAAAATTAGGCGAGACGTTGCACTTATACAATCTAATTTTGAGGTTAACCGTAACACCCCAAAAATTTCTAAGTTAAGACCTGAACTATTCTTCATTTACATGTAAGGTTGTATCGAGTGATTCTTAAATTGACCATATCTGTAAAGGTAAATTCTTTAGTGTGGGAATGATTTTGGATATCAATTAAGGTCACTAAAATACTCCTAGCACAAAGTTGAGTTGAAAGTTTCCTGATCGATTAAGTTTTGATGTAAAATTCTCTTGGGTCAACTTCAAATGACCATTTATATTAAAATATAAAGAGTTAAGTGGTTCATAACCTACTAAATTAAAGGTATTTGAATTTTCTTTACGATGCCACAAATTTCGTAACAATCCGAGTTTTGAGTAAAAAGTTATGACCATTTTAGTAACCTGATACAATGCATTGCCGAATTTGCCGACGGAAGAATATTAAAAGGGGTCGTTTTTGTCTTTTTACCACTAAGAAAAACCTAAACGTAATTCTTGACTAATTAAAGACCCCAATAAATCAGATATTCATCTCTTAATTCATCATTCTCTTCTCTTGCAAACCCTAAGAAAAAATCAAAGTAGAAGACTCCATTGAAGATTCTTTCAATCTTTTTCAAGATTTTTCTTCAAGGTAAGTTTTTCTCCAAGAATTCCATTATTTCAAATTCAAATTCCTCCATACAATTATGAATCACTAATGAAAATCACAATTCTTGGTCATAGAGATTTTAAGAAACTAAATCAAGAATCTCAAGAAAGGTCTTCTTGATTGTTTACCTTCAAGCTAGGGTTTCAAGGCTTCTAATCAAGTTATTATTCAAGATTCTTCAAGAACTTTGTTCTTTCAGGTATGTAAGGCTATCATAGTGTTGGAGTAGTTTTTCCTCACGCCCTACATCTACTTTCAAATTAGTAAAAGAGTAATCTAGGTTTCTATCCCTAGATTTGAGTATTATATGAGAAGTATCGTTGAGTTCTGAGTATTGAGTTTCTGTATTGTTATTCAGATCCTTGAGTTGATTATTTTTATGTCTATAATTCAGCATGAACCCTATTTTGAGTTATAAATATTAAGAAGCTTTTTAAAGTCGACACTTGAGTTTTAAACTGAGTAATTGAGGAAGTAAAGATGAGTTTTGAGAAAGAGTTTTTAAAACATGATTAGTATGAAAGTCGAGTATGTCATCAATGTTTAAGCACTATGGTATCTAGATATGCCATAAATGTTTATAGAGTATGACTTCCCGAGTCATCAACTATCATATAGCAATATGGTTTTGAGAAATAGTTTACAAATATGAATTGAGTAAGAGAGAGTATAAGGGAACTAAGTATTTCCAAATGTATCAGTTTTTACATTGAAAAAAGAGAAACTTTGATTTCTAAATGAGAATAAGTTCAAAGAAATTTTAGAGCAGTTACCTCTTTAAGATGATTGTTTGACCAATTATCTCAATGCAGAGGATGAGTATGTTTTTAAACAATGAGCATGAGTATATATTATTGGGAGTAGTATTAAACACTTATATGGGGATAAGTTCAGACAACTCACATTCCTCATAAACTATGTATGCCAACATGGGTAAAAAATCATACTTTTTAGATGAATCCTTAGTTCCTTGGAGCAGAGCTTAGTAGATCCACTTAGTTGAGGTGTTCTATGCCCCGACAAGGTATATGCCAGTACTGACAGCGTGGGCGAGAGGTCGTATCATCACGTAGCTCATAATGATTGTTGTATAGAGTTAAAAGTATATTTTTATTATATTACTTACTATTTGAGTTCACAGATGAGTAAGTATTATGTAAAGTTTTAATGATTTCACTCTTTTATTTCTTTACATTTAGTTAAGTATATATCTATATTGCAGTCCTTTCATTCAGTTATTGGTTATTCAGCTAAATTACATACTCGTACATTCAATGTACTGATGTCATTCGACCTGCATCATTTAATAATGAAAATACGGGTTCTTAGGATCCTCTACAAGAGTCTGTTGTGATGACTTCATCTGCTCATCAACTTTTGAGTAAGACCACACTACTTCCAGAGAACTATAGTTTTATGAGTTGTTAGTAGTAGTTCTTTTGAGGAGTCGTGGGTCTTGTCCCAACACTCATCTTTGTACAGTAGAGGCTTCATAGATAGAAAATTTTTGAGTCTTTCAGTTTCATATATTTTATTTAAAACTTATGTTTCATATTTAGTATATTTAGCAAAGTTTTGAGATTCAGTAAACTATTTTTTATATTTTTTTTCAATTTAATGCTTATGTTTGTTTGAGTAAGTCTTCCACTTGTAGTCAGTAAGGATGAGGGTTCGCTTGGGGACCAAGAATGGTGCTTGAGTGATGGCCACGTGTAGGGTGTAGACTCTGGTCATGACACTAAAAGCATGGAACAATTGAAGGGAGATTCACATGATCTTTTTTATTCGAAGAGAGTTGCGAAAAAAGACACCAAAAAACCATTTGGCGATCGAAATCGGGTGAAACAATTGTTTGGGAATCATAGTTCTTTGGCTACTGTTGTTGGAGTCTCAAAGATTCATGGTACAGTCCTAACGAGTTTAGGACTAATACTTTACTATATTCAACTCCTAAATCTACTTTAATTGGCAAGGAGGCAGTAAAAGAGGGTGCATACCATCAAGTACTACCTAAAGCTTCAATTTTATCGAAGGACAATTCTGCTCAGACCATTGAGAATGATGTGGATCTTGGAAATCGAGCTGATATGGGCACAAGTTCAGGTAATTGAGTTTTGGGTACACCTATAAAAACAACACAATATGACATGTCGAAGAATCAATATTTGATGCAGCAAGTCGACGTTTCTGGCACTGAGGATTCAAATCACGAATCTTTAAATAAGGTCCTCCAGCATGAGGAAAAAGGGTACATCAAGACAAGGAAATTGTAGTTTTAACTGCTATGAATACACGTGAGGAAGTTGATGGCTTATTAACAATAATGCTAGAAAATGATTTGAACAAAGGAAGAGAAACTGGAAGCAAAGAGAAGTAGAACCTGGTTATACGTAGGAAGACATCATCTAATGTTTCTCCAAGTTCGCTAAGTAATTCCTCAAGTGACCTATTATGCTCGAATAACTTTGATGCTTTCTTGAAGGACACTGGAAAATATGGTAATGTTATGGATCCAACATTAGACTTTTCTAATCCTAAAGTAAATAAGATTATTCAAGAATGTGAGGCTGCCATGGCACTCAAATCCAATTTAGCGATCAAGACACTCATACTCACTTTGAACCCTCACGAGGTCCTACCCAATCTTTGGAGTCGTCTGGGGAACTTCAAGATGAATCTGGGTAACTCATTTTGTCCAAAGGGAATGACAAAAATTTGGTGAAAGGTATGTCATCACCTTCTCAAGCTAGTCTCATAAATAATTTGATTATTTCAAAGGAAAAACAGTGAGAAATGAGTGCTCCCAGGTGGGCTGATTAGGTTGATGAAGGAGATCAAGTTTCATTTCCTATTTTGGATGGAAAATTATGTCCAAAGTGTGATTGCAAAGAAGAATGAATTACAGGTTTTAGCTTCAGGATTTAGTATTAATGACCCACAAGGTCAGTTTTGAAAACATTCACAAAATTACCATTTTACCCATCTTGTAGTTTCCCCGAGTCATGTTTGATCACTCGGTGAAGTTGATTTGGAAATTTTGAACTATGCGATAACTAAGGTTACTTAATTGATGGATATTTATTAAATAATTATTTTATTTAGTTAGTGGTTAATGGGTCAACTTCATAATTTATTGAATATCCTATTTCATTTGGCCCATGTTTATTAAAATTAGTTAGTAGGGTTTGTCACTTTATAGTACATAAATATTTTATTTATAAAAGAAAAGAGAGAAAAGGAGAATAAAAGTTGATCTGCATAGCCTCGTGCAAGGGAAGAGTATTCTAGGTAAATGCTACAACATATGAATTTGGAATGTATTAGTAGATTCCATATTTTAGTTATTATTTTTCTTACGGAAATTTGAGGCGAAATTGAAAGTTTGAAAGTACTATTAGTGTTTTAGGTTTGAGGTTTGTGGGGACAAAGCCTAAAATTAATAGTTATCTAATGATTGCTTAATGATTACTAAAGAAATTAAGTTGTAATTGGGTAGTTTATTTTAGTAAGAGCATGATTTGAGGTGCTGGAAGGGATAATTTCCCAGTAAGGTAGTCATGGGTTCATGGTTGTTGTCATTGGTTTCACAACTAGTGGCTTCAATTTTGGAATATTATAATTTTATTATCATATTTTTGGGTATATGGAAGTATGCAATTAAATATTAGGTCTATTGTATTATATGAATATCAGTAGATTTATATGATATTTGGAGGAATAAAAACTTAACCCTAGCCTTCAAATTTGGAAAATATGAGAGTTGATATGTTAAGTGGCATCAAGATTAGGAGCTTGATTATAGATATGCGTGAATTTTTGGGTCTCGGAAAGACATAGTGTAAAATGGGTGTTGTTAGTTTCAAAATCTTATTTTGATTATTTATTTGAATAGATTGCAATGATTTGGAAGCCCTATGAAATGGAAAAACTCATGTCATGGAGTAATTGTTCGATTATTTGAGGCAAGTGAATTTGTCAACCCATGTTAAGTGTATTGAATCATGAATTTCCTTCTGGTATGTGTTGGGGAGTAATGAGACTTGATGATAGGTTGACTTGTCCATATTGAATAATTTCAATGAAGTAAAAGGGGTAATAAAAGAGAATGTGATTAGTTATTGGTGTGTGATGTGCTCAGAATGGTTTGAAAGACTTATTGATTCATTGTTGATGTTGTAACACGATTGTGTTGTTGTGAATTATGAAAATGGTCATGTCACACCCCGAATCTACACCCTGGATGTGGTTGGCACTCGAGAACCATTCCTGGTCCCCAAGAAAACCCTTGTGTTGCCTTATTACTTAGCGGAAGACTTACTCAACAATATAGGAACCTCAAACTCAACTCAACTCATAAAGATATCATTTTTAAATGTAATTTAACCCAGGATACACTGAAATACTCAATAACATAACTACTCAACTAAACTCTTTCAAACATAACAAAGAAGAGGGATAAAGATGTCTCAACTACTACTGTATATGAAGTCTGTAAAAGACTATGATGGAAGTCGGACAAGACCCACGACATCCTAACAAAGTTGAAAGTAAACTTGGAACCCTCTGGAAGCAAGGAGGCTCACCAAAGCTAACTTGGACTACAAGTGGTATCAACGGAGCACCTGTTGATGACCTTGAATACCAATATCTACATCATGCAAAATATGCAAGCCAAATGGCGTCAGTACATTGAATGAACGAGCATGTAAGGGGAACTCTGAAACATAAAGAGATCAACTTGAACCAGTAGAAAGGAAGACATACTCACCTTGTCTCAACTCAACTCAAAATACTCAACTCAACTCAATATGAAAGCAGCAATAATAAGATGCAATATGTATAAAGCATTTAAAACAGTAGACAATAACCCAATGTATATAAAAAATATACAAAAATAAAGTATTTACTCTTATTTGGGAGATTCTCTAACCGACAACCATCAATATGAGCTACGTGATGATACAACGTATCGCCCATGCTGCCAGAATTATCTCATACCTTGCCGGATTTTAGGACATCCTTAACTAAGTGGATCCACTAAGATATGTTTAAAATCAATAAGGAATCATCTTAAAAGTAAGATCCTTTACCCATGTTGGCATATATGGTTTATGAAAAATTTGAGTTGTCTGAACTCATCCCCATATCAGTGATCAATACTAATCCCAATAATATATATAACTCATGCTCATATGTTTAAAAACATAACTCCTCCTCAATTTGAGATAATTACTCAAAGGTTCTCTTAAAACAGACAGTGCTAAAAAACCCCTTAAGAACTCATTTAGGAATCAAGGTTTCTTCTTATTTTAAATGTAAAAGTGTTACATACTTGGGAATACTTAGTCCCATCATACTCATTTTTAAATATGAACTCAACTCTCCTCATTCTAATACTCATTTACTCAAGTCTAAAAACAAGTTATAAATAATTGTAGAACACTTCTCAAAATGACTCAAAAGGACTCTCTCGAACTTTACTCTAAACTATACCTTAAATTTGAAATGTGAATTCAAGAATTATAATTAGGATATGTAGGATCTGTCAATTATTAATGAAGTTTTGGATAGTTATAATTAGGAAGAGAGCAAAGACACGATTCAAAGGGACACAAACGGGACGAAGAACATAGGCGAAAAAGGCCTGACTCCCCTAGTGCAACAGAGGCGCGCCGCGCTAGCCCTCCATTTACTGGGGCTGGTTTGGGGTGCACTATAGGCGCAAGGCGCTATCCTCCATGGCACTACAGGGGCGCGCCACCCCAGCCCAATCCCTGAACATTCTAATAAATTGTTCTTCTTAACTTTTGGTCTTAATTAACTTAAAATTGATCAATTTTTTCCAAACTCCTTTAGATTCATAAACCCAAAACAAGTAAATGAAAAACCACTCAAAATCCCTCAAGAACAATGCTTATTCGCAAGACCCTCACCTCAAGAAGTCAAGAAAACTCCATTGTTAAAGAATGAAGCACAAAACCTCAAGAACCTCAATATACAAAATATTATGGACGAACACAAATGGGAAACTCATAATTGGTGTGAGCTTGAACAAACCCAACATTATGAAAGCTTACATACCTCGAAAGAACTAAGTTCTTGGTGAAAATCCTCCAAGCTTGCAATAATCTAAAACGATCTTCTTTTTCTCCTCTTGAACTTCTCTCTAAAAAACCCTAAGAACTTTTGGACTGACTTAAACTCATTCCAATCAGTTTAGACCCCTAAGAGGGTGAAAAAAACGTGCTATGCTAGCAGGGTAAGGAAAAGAGCAAAATACCCCTCCTTAAATAGATAAATTTCCTTAACTAGATAGGATGCACTCAAATGGGCATATCTCCTTCATAAGAACTCGAAACTTAGAAATCTTGGCAGCGTCGGAGTCTCAGAAGGAGTGGAGCTACAAGTTCCTGAAGGCCCCCCAGCCTGAGTAGGAATGACTGTCTCTGCAGGTACCATGTCAATATCAACCTCCGAGGATGTGTCCACCGGGGCTGCCCTCTTCCTATCAACCTCATCCCACGTGTACTCGGCCTTTATATGTCGGATGTCGGTAGAAGAGGTGGGTGTCACCTTGACATCCTTCTTCTCATCTCGTGGAACTCGGGTCCGTCAACACAACTCAGTGATCATCACCGAAAATTGAAGCTAGGTCTAACACCAGAGTCAGGGTCCGAGAGTCAGGGTTTTCAATTTCGTGGCTAGTCGTGGATTGCGAGGTTTTCAATCTTTGGTGAGTCCTATTGCTTCGATGACGTATTTTCATTATTTCGATTTTCTTTCTTATTTCAAATTTTTGGACATGATGTATGGGTCAGGCCTATTTCATTCTATTGTACTAGATGGCTAATAATACAAGTGTTTTAGACTTTCACATTATCTTTATAAAATTTTGGACTTGAAATGTTGTCTTTACTTCTTTTGTTCTATATCTTATGTTATGAATGCTAAGTGGCTTGTACGGAGCCTCTCGGGGTCCTGTACGCAATGTTACATCTAAGGTGTACCCATGGGTCTTGACAAACTTGGTAATCAAAGCACAAGGTTTACAATGGTCCTAGGATGTCTCATAAGCCACGCCAAGTAGGGTCTTGTTCTTGAGTGTGAAGCGCGCCACATTTATGAATGAGAGGATATAAGATGTTTAGGAAACTCCACTTCTTTATTACTCTAAAGTCGTGCAATAGAGTTTAAATCTATAAGGTCCCTCTCCTAATCGTTATCCGATGCCTTACTGGATATGGCTACTCGAAGATCTTATGCTGGAAGGAAATTTGAGGGAGAATACGGAACAAGAAGCTCCTCCTCCAGCTCCTTAAGTTCTTGTCTATCCTTTTGCCGAGCAAGTAACTAATGAAGAGTTTCGGGCCACTTTTCAAGTATTGGCTCAATCCATGATGGCCCAAGACAATATGGAGGTTGCGGTTCCCGTGAACCAAAATGTGGGTTGATGAGGTGGAAATTTGTACTCATTTGGGGCTTTGTTTATATAGATTTAGTGTCCTCAAATACTTAATATGTGCCATAAACTTGTGTTAAATCTTTGATTTTCAGGTATATGGAATAAGGAGCAAAGCAAGGACACTAACAAGCAAAAAGGAACAAAACAAACTAAAGAAGTGAAGAAAGGCGAGCCTGAGGATCACAAAGAGCACTTGACGTGTCGCTGAGTGGCTACTTTGACCGCCTAAAGTTCCAGAATGCCAACCCTGAGGGAAGAAACCAAGTCGGTGATAGAAAAGGCGCAGTCAGCGAATCACCGAGCAGTTCCATGATGCAAAGAAAGATCACCCAAAGTTACATGACTTGAGGATGCTGAGAGGCAAGGAAGATAGGCGATAGAAGCGAGCAATGGGCGATTTGCCGAACAACTCGGCGAACCTAACTTCCATCCCCTAATGGCTCTTCGTGGCTTATTTTTGGCAACTATAAGTTAGATTTTGAACAGTTAATTTAGTATGCTGAATTAGTTTAGAATACTTTTCTCTTGAGTTTTTCCATAGTTTCTCTTGGAGATTCAATTTGGAGATTTTGCAAGTGGGTCTCGAATTTTCTGCAAATTGAAGCATTGTAAAGACTAAATTACTCTTACGCAGTTGATGGCTAATCGATTTGGTAATCGCTTTTACTCTTTTATGATGCTTGGCTAAAACCCCAATTCTTGTGGTGTGATCATGTGATTTTGGGTTGAATTAGTTTATGGGTATTGTCAATTACTAGTTTAAATGCGAAATTGAAGTGATTTTAATCATTAATTGTGGTTCAATTTATGAATTATAGTTGAAAATTTAGTTCTCATTTTGTGTTCGTGGCTTGCTCGAGAGAGAGGTATTAGAACTAAGATTATTGGTTAATGATTTGTAGGTATTGGGTTGAGTTTGGTTCAGCTCGAGAGAGTGAATCCTAAACCCAATCCAACCCATCTAACTCGAGAGAGTGGATGAATTAAGGTGTGGGCTATTCTTCATTTTTATGTTTGTTGATGTTCGAAAGAAATCACCTGATTCTGGATATTTTTTTTGAGAGAAAGCTATCTCCCTTTTAGTCTAGCCTACTCATTGATTTTTAGCCATTTACTAGTAGTTTCAATTACCCATAGATCAAAATTTACCAATAATTGATCACATCCCGAGAATTCTTCTGTTTATTGTTATTTCAAATTGTTTGTGACTGCGTTGTAGTTGATAATTGCAAATCAAACCCCCTATCTAACATTCATGTCAACCCTTTTAATTTTTTCCATGTCTTTTTCAATAATTTCTATTCCTATATCTATTTAGATCATAATCATACTTCTTTATTGAATTTGAACACGTACCGCTCCTTATGGGATTTGACCCAAACTCAATTATTGGGTTATATATTGCTTAACGACTGTTTACACTTAGAATTGGATGAAGTGTATTTGATAGACGTTACTCAATTTAAAATATATATCAAAATGGCGCACTATCGGGAGTGGTGTTGTTTAAAATTCTTTTGGTGAAGTTGAATTATGATCTTTTTAGTTATAGTTGAATCTACTTATTTTAGTTTGGTTTTGTGTTGCTTGTGTTAAACAGAAGAGGAGATGAGCGTTAACGGAAGTAATGGTAGCCAAGTGGGCCACCAAGATGATGTAGGAAACCTTAATGATGTGAATGACCCTAATGTCAATGACCTGATTCCATTAGGTGGTGTTGGGGCAAAATGTCTACCTGCAACTGAAGGAAATGTTGTTCTTTACATCACTAGCATGATGTTTCAGCTCCTGCAACTGAAGGGTTTGTTTGGGGGGTGGCTCATGATGATCTCCATGATCATATTTGAAACTTTATGGACGTTTGTGGTCCATTCTCATTCAAGAGCATATCAAAAGAATTAGTTTGTCTCAGGTTGTTCCTATTTTCTCTAATGGGCGAGGCTAGTAAGTGGTTGGCTGAGTTGCTAAGAGATTCAATTACTTCTTGGGACGAGCTTACTACTGCATTCCAACTGTGATTCTTTCCCCCCATTAAAGATGATGACTCTTAGGGATAGTATCAAAGGTTTTAAAAACTTGGAAAGTGAGCCAATCCATGAGACGTGGTTGAGATTTAAGAAGTTGGTGCTACATTGCCTAACTCATGGACTTCAAAATAATGTGTTGCTACATTACTTCTATAGGAGCCTCGACTCGGTGAACAAAGGAGTTGCTGATCAACTTGTTCCCGATGGTATAATGAAACAACCCTATGAAGTAGCATCCCAATTCCTTGATTGCATGACCAAGATTAATAGGGCATGGTACACTCGTGAGGACCTAGTCTCTCCTCTCAATTTTAGAATGACAAAGGAGCAAATAAAAGATGATCAAGAGAGAGATCAAAACATTGCCAAAATGATGAACCAGCTGGATATCTTGTCTAAAAATGTCATGGGTGTTGGTACAAAGAGTGTTAATGATGTGGGTGTTGGTGGAGTAAACCTAAATGAATGACAATTTGAAGTGTTGTATAATGAGGAAGTGAACTTCCTAACCAATAAATGAGGAGGTTATCGTGCAAACTACCCAAGACCAGGTGGAAATCAAGGTTTGAATAGAAATGAGGGCTAGAGAGACCGTGACAGAGATTGGCACGATCAGAACGCCACTTGGAAGGAAATGAAGGGTGACAAGGATAGGTATGTCCCTCATCATGAGCGTCAAAAGCCCAAAGAATCTTAAGGTGGCCGTACGGAAGACATGCTCTCATGCATTCTCAACAAAGTTGAAGGGTCTGACAAAGTGTTGAAAGAAATGAAAAAGGATGTCTCAGTCTCTATTAAGCAGCTGGAGACCCAAATGGGTAAAATTTCTTCACATTTGAATCCAAGAAATAAGGGGGGTTGCCTAGTGACACAATGGCAAACCCCAAAAATGAAGCTTGAATTGGTAATTTCGTCATGCCATGACGTTAACTAAGGCGCTTCTTGGGAGTCAACACAAGTTTCTAATGCTTTAAGTTTTGATTTTGAATAACGGGTGTTGATTATGTAGGTTGAAAAGTGAAGTGTGTTTGAAAATAACCAGTTTGGCGAGCCAAAAGTCCAGTCGGCGACTCGCTGAAGAGGTCGGTGCGCCCGACTTGGACCGCCATTGGACCCACCAAGCTTGAAGTGGAAATCTGTAAAACTCGGTGGGCTAATTATCTAATCAGTGACTCGCCTAACAGGTAGGCGAGCTCGATTTTGTCCACCGTTTCAACCCCCAAATTCCCTGGAGGTCCTGTAAAACTCGGCGAGGAAAAGTACCACTTGGCGCGTATTCTCTCATTTAATTTGGCATGTACGACTTACTCTGCCGAAGTCGCTATGAATTGAAAGGTTTTAAAGGACAAACGGTTTAAAATTTCAACTTTTTTCATATTCTCTCATTTCTAACCCCGTGGACTCTCAACCAAACTTTAAATCTTTCTTATTTTGCTATTTTGTTCGCATTTTGTGTGTGATATCGTGCTCGTAATTGGAATACTTTTCCGCCTAGCTTTTCAATTTCTTAATTCGGCATACATGTTGGTTTTCTAAACCCCGTAGTTTTGTTTAGTGGTTAAACTCAAATTCAATAGGTAAATGTATGTTGATATGTGTTGGGTAATTGGTTTAATTGTGTTTTATGAGTCGGATTGCATGTAATTTGTTTGAACTTGTGCCTAAATTCTTAAAAAGATGATTTCCCATTTTATGTGTGTTAAAATTGGTTCTCAAATGTTAGGTTGCAGTTATTTTGTATTGGGTCTAGTTGGGCCGTTTGGCAGGCTGCATTGAGCTCGCCTAATGCTTTGGCGGTTCGCCAAAGTCTCCCTTTTAATCTTCCTTAATTTCATTTTTTGGCTTAGTTTATTTTGTAACTTATGGCGGGAAGCCTGAGATCGCTGAGTTTACTCGGTGACTCGCCGAAAGGTTCCTTAGATCGACCTTTCTACGCACCTAACCTCTAAAATACACTGTAATATTCCACGGGCTAGTATAAGCTCGTCGATTGGTGTCGGCGATTCGCTGAAGGGCCTTGAGCATCACCAACATGCCTTAATTCTTGAAATTTTTAGGGCTGGTCCTTTCCGCTAGCCCGATCTGGCTCGCCTAAGCGACTAGCCGACTGGTTCGGCCTGTCTTTCTGCAACCTGATTTCTGCAACTTTCTTAAACGATTTCTAACACTTTTCCATATGTTTTGTAGATATTTCTAGAACCAATTTGGATGATAGTGGCCTGCCGCCCAGAAAAAGGGCACGGGGTGTTGTGATAAATGAGAGAGCAACTACTTCCAAAACAAAGAGCAAAAAGTTACCTCCGAAGGTAGGCAAGGGAAAGGGCAACACACACGTAGTTGAGAGACAAGAGCACAACTCCGATAGTAATGGGGAGTCGTTTGATTCTCAGGCTTCATTCTCTGAGACTAAGGATGATCAATTTCTACAAACCCGGTGAGTAGATATTCGTGCAAAAGCTCATCAAGATCCGTCTAGGATTCTAGAGCCGACCCCTTCTATTGTAGATTCAGTGCCAGCTTCGGCACAAATGGTGGTCCCTATATCTAGTTAGATCATACTCATACTTATTTGTTGAATTTGAACACATACCGCTCCCTGGGGGATTCGACCCCAACTAAATTGTTGGGTTATATATTGTTTATGGACCCTCTACACTTAGAATTGGATGAAGTGTATTTGATAGACTTTACTCAATTAAAAATATATATCAAAATTATGTACGATGACATCTAGAGTGAGGGACTTCACTAGGATGAATCCTCTGGAGGTTCATGGTTCTAAGTTTGAGGAAAATCCTTAAGAGTTCATTGATGAGGTTTATAAAGTCTTGATGATCATGGGAGTGAAGCCGGTGGAAAAGACAGACTTGGCCACTTATCAACTTAAATGTATTGCTTAAACTTGGCTACCAATGGAAAGAAGGGAAATTGGAAGATATGGGTCACCTTGATTAGGAAAAGTTTAAGGTTGCTTTTCTTGATAGGTTCTTTCCTCTTGAGATGAGGGAAGAAAAGGTGTTTGAGTTCATTAACCTTTGTCAATGAAGTATGAGTGTAAGGGAATATGCTTTGAAGTTCGTACAATTTTCTAATTATGCTTCAACAATGATTGCAAATCCAAGGGAAAGGATGAGTAAGTTCATTTCGAATGTGTTTGAAATGGTGGTTAAAAAGTGTCGTACCGCCATGCTCATTAATGACATGGACATCTCTCGTCTCATGGTTCATGCTCAATAGATCGAGACAAAATGGCTAAAACCGGTGATAGTATTTTCTCTTATGCGAGGTTTGATGGACATGGTCGTTCTAGATTTCAAAAAAGGTTTTCTAGTCAAGTTTCCTCCAATGCTCCTCCTAAGTTCAACAAAAAAAAAGAGTTTCTAACCCTAAGCTTCAAGGAGGGAATGGTAGTGGATCGTTATTGCCTATGTATACTAATGCTAGGTGTGGAAAGAAGCATGAGGGTAAGTTCCTAGCCAACACGAATGGTTGCTTCGGTTGTGGTAAAAGTGGTCATAAGATGAGGGATTGCCCAATGCTTACAACGTATGGAAGAGAGGGCAAGCAAGCTCCTCCTAGTAGTTTGGGTTCCAATGATCCCAAGCAAAACCTATTCTATGCACTTCAGACTCATGGTGAACAGAAGGGTTTTCCCGATGTGGTTACCGGTATGTTAAAAGTCTTCCAACTTGTTGTTTATCTTTACTTGATCCCGGTGCTACCTTGTCTTTTGTGACGCCATATGTAGCTAAGAGGAGGTTTAATTTGATGTTCTTTAGGATGTGTTGTTAGATCCTTTTTCTGTCTCTACTCCTATTGGTGATTTTGTTGTGGCTAAGAGGGTCTATAGAATGTGTCCCGTTTCCTTGTTTCATAGACCTACTCTTGTTAACTTGGTAGAGCTTGATATGCTTGACTTTGATGTTATCATTGGTATGGATTGGGTGCACTCATGTTATGCTTCTACTGATTGTAGAACTCGTGTACTCATGTTTCAGTTTCCGAATTGTTATGAACCAAAGGTACCCCCTAGGCGTAACATGGCACATGGAACCTCGAAAGGCCCCAAGTAAGCCACTTAGCTTATCATCATCACATAAGTATAGAATAATAGAGAATAAAATGCAATTTCAAGTCTTTAAGAAAATCTTTATAAAAGTAAAGCAGAAATCTAGACATAGTCTCATTAAGCCCTTACCACAAGTATGAAGAGTACTTACAATCGAAATCTCAAAACAAGTCACAGCCCTTAAAATAGAGAATACGAAAATGTGAAGTACAACAAAAGAAAAGGAAACAACAATAAAAGTTGTTGTCCTCGGATCCATGAGGACATAGTACAAGCTTGAAGCGTAGTCAACCAAAGCTAGACCTAGAAGGGACAATCACCTCATACGCCGGAACCTATACTTGTTATAAAAATAGAAGAAATATGGGTTAGCACATTTAATGTACTAAGTATGATAATCATGCACAAAAACATAAAAATATGATAAAAAGGGACAATTTAGTTGAAGAACATACATTGTTTAAAGTTTGAGAATCATCATGTAAATTGGCACAAAACATAAGTCATAAGCATAATCAATGTATAAGTCATCACATCATAATATGAACCCACCATGAATACTCCCAAAGTCTACTTGTGGCATGCACAAGTAAGACCCCATAATCCTACCTATGCTAAGTAAACTCTGTAAGCAAACATAGTTAAATATTACCTTCATTATTACTTTGGGAATAAGCCTTAACCGAAATAGACCATGCGAGATAAATATGGAATTCAGTGTCATGCCCCACACCGAAAAGAATTGTCCTACTTGCCTAAGGTAGAATTAAATGTATAGCTTTTAGGTGGATCCACTAGCTAAAGACCTATGAGGGCGCATAGTTATGGGATAAATATATTGTTACTAGAAACTCGTCCTTTCTAGCGGGGAGCTTCCATATCATAAGATACATTATAGAAATCCGTCCTCTCTAGCGGGGGTATTTCCATCTCATATTCAATATCCTCTCGGTGCTAAGCATTACTTCCCACAATTATATATTTAGTTTTTGAATTGAATTTACAAGCATGAAGGAGTATCTTACCCTCCATCCAACACAATTCATAATAATAGCCCATAGGTTCATAAGGTAAGAATGGACTTTCAACCTTAGAACCCTAACATAGTGAGAAGAACTTTCACATCATCATCATTATGTGTTTATGAGAATAAACTTTCAATTAGCACAATAATAACGTTATAATCATGTTCATATAGTGCATAATTTTGCATAAATCACATGTCTTACCTATCTTGGATCAAGGATCACACTCCCCCTTTAAATCTAGGGTTATTACATTTAACATGAACATTAATATGATCAAGAAATCACATTACAACAAGAACAATTCAATAGAATTGACCTTATTACAAATTCACCCACATTGCATTCATAAAATTAGGGTTAGAGGGATTTCATGGATTCATGTTGAATTTAGCATAAAAACATCCTAAAACAGGAATTAATCCATAACATATGATAATTTAACCTTCAAAATCGATTTGAGAAAGAATCCATGATTGGAAGAAAACCCTAGGTCTTTGAAGATTTTTCGTAGTTTAAAATTGGGGAGTTTAAGGGCTTCATGGAGGAAAGTGTTCCATGGATCAATATTACCATACCTTAGTTGATGTTTTCCTCACGAAATTGGTGTGGAAAGGATGGATCTTGAACCCTAAGCTTGACCTTGTTCTTGCTCTTCAATGGAGTCTTAGAGAGAGAAATATTTTTAGAGGGAAATAGTTTTGTGTTGGGGTCTTGAATGAATGAACTAAATGAATTATTTTAGGGGTATATTAGGTATTTATAGTTAGTTTTAATTAGTATTAACCTACCCTAGTTAGTTAATTAATTAACCCTAAGCCCCTCCCTTAACTCTAACTTAAAACAAATTTTCAACTTACAAGAGTGACCCACGAAACCCCACCCACGGACCATGTGTGTGTCCACGAGCCGTTCTGGAAATTTGTGGTTTGGGTTTGTATTATGGAGGATGCAGGGGAGGCTCAACCTTGACCCACGACCCCCACGTACGGGGAGTGGGTCCACTCATGGTTCGTGGATGCCCATCCGTATGTCCAAGCTGCATTTTGACAGATTTTTGCCAGCCCCCTTGGTCCTCCTCAAGGACCCTTGGAGGTGTCCTTTGGGGGTCATGCCTTGACGTTTATACCCAAAAACACTAGTACTAAGTAACGGATGTTATTTTACAACTCTACTCTTTACATTAGACTGCATTTAGGCCACTAGTTTATGATTTAGGCTCTAGTTTAGTCTTCTAGTTTTAGGGGGCGTAACAATATCTCCCCCTTGGGGACATTCATCCTTGAATGACAATCTAGACATACTAAGGAATTATAAACTTAAGACTAGCAGCCCATCATGCATGAAACATCAAAATATGCATAATTTACAAAGTACTATTTAGAACATGCACTTATTCAAAGGAGGCAACTTCAACTCCATCTCAAACATGATCAATGCATAATAAGGGAGTAGGAACTATATCTAACAACCCAATATGCACAAAGTTCAATTTTTCTCAAATTCAAAGGAGGAACTCACTTCTCCAACTAAAATAATGCTCAACACAACATCATGGAGCCAACATGCAATTTCTCTCAAGAGCATACTAAAACATGTTCATCAAAAATCTCATGAAGTCAAATAGGCAACTCATACTAAATGCACAACAACATGAGGAACATAAATCATGAAAACTCATTTTCACATTTAAACATAATATCATCAAGAACATGCATCATTTAAGGAAATCATGGTAAACACATAACTATCCCAAACAAGGAAATTCTAGAGAAACTACTTACCTCAAGCTTGAGTAGGAGAAGAAGGAAAAATATGAGGGTATCGGGACTTCATATCAGCCTCAGCCTCCCAGGTAGCACCCTCAACTAGATGATTTCTCCACAAAACCTTAACGGAAGCTACTTCCTTGTTTCTCAACTTCTAAACTTGCCGGTCAAGAATTACTACGGGAACATCTTCATAAGAAAAACTTTCATCTACACCCAACCCTTCCAAGGGAATAATGGACTCTGGGTCCCTAACATACCTTTTAAGCATAGAAACATGAAACACTGGGTGAACCGGAGCCAACTCATTTGGCAAGTCCAATTCATATGAAACTTCCCCAATACACTTCACAATTTGGTAAGGGCCCACATACTGAGGACTAAGTTTCCCCTTTTTGCGAAACCTCATCACACCCTTCATGGGTGAGGTTTACAAATAGACCCAATCACTTATGTCAAATTCTAGGTCCCTCCTTCTCACATCTGAATAAGACTTTTTCCTACTTTGAGCCGTTTTCAATCTCTCCCTAATTAGTCGAACCTTCTCAATGGCCTCATAAACTGACTCGGGACCAATAAAAGAAACATCACCTACTTCAAACCAACCCACCAGAGACCTACACCTTCTACCATACAAGGCTTAAAAATGACCCATACCGATAGCTGAGTGTTGACTATTATTGTAGGCAAACTCTATTATTGGCAAGTGGTCGTCCCAATTAACCTTTAAATCCATAATACACGCACTCACATATCCTCTAATGTTCCAATGGTGCGCTCCGCTTGACTATCTGTTTGAGGGTGAGAAATGGTGCTAAGCTTCACCTTAGTACCAAGCCCTTTTTGGAATGACTTCCAAAAATGTGAAGTAAATTGAGTACCCCGATCCGAAATTATGGACAAGGGAACCCCATGTAACCTTACTATCTCCCTTATGTACAAATTAGCATATTCTTCCGCTGAAAGGGAAACTTTTCCGGGAATGAAGTGGGCTGATTTTATCAACCTATCAACAATGACCAAAATAGAATCATGTTGTCGTCTAGTACTAGGAAAGCCCACAACAAAGTCCATATTCACCTCTTCCCACATCCAAGTGGGAATGGGTATATCTTGCAACAAAACTCCTGGCCTTTGGTGCTCAACCTTAACTTATTTACAATTAGGACATTTGGCTACAAAACCGGCAATATCCTTCTTCATACCATTCCACCAATAGACTTCCCGTAGATCACGGTACATCTTGGTGGCTCCCGGATGAATAGAATATTGAGAACTATGAGCTTCCTCCAACTTTTGCTCCCTCAACCCATCAACATCCGGAACACATAATCGTCCTTGGTACCTAATCACCCCATATCCCCCTTGGGAGAAAGCCTCAACGGATTTCCTAAGTACAGATTCTTTCAACTCCATCAAAATAGAATCAAGGTGTTGCTTAGACTTCACATCTACAACGAAAGACGATTCAGAGCCCTTATGAACTGTGAAACCACCTTTGGGAGAATCTACGAGTTGGACACCTAACCAGGCCAACCTATGCACATCACGAACTAACTCCTTCTTTTTATCCTCTATGTGAGTCACACTACCAATAGATAGGCTACTTAGGGCATCCACCACAACATTCGCTATGCCGGGTGGTAAAGGACACTCATATCATAATCTTTAAAAAGTTTTAACCACCTTCTTTGTCGGAGATTCAAGTCCTTTTGGGTAAACACATATTGGAGACTTTTGTGATGGGTGAAAACATCTACGTGGACCCCATACAAGTAATGTCTCCATATTTTTAATACAAACACCACCGCCGCTTATTCAAGATCATGGGTCAGATAGTTCTTCTCATGTACCTTGAGTTCCCTTGAAGCATAGGAAACCATTTTACCATGTTGTATGAGTACACACACCAACCCTACTCTTGAAGCGTCACAATATATCACAAACCCATTGGTACCATTCGGTAAGGTCAACACCGGAGCGGAAGTAAGTCTACTTTTCAACTCTTGGAAGCTTTTCTCACAAGCCTCTGACCACACAAATTTAGCTTTCTTTTGAGTCAAAGCCGTCAACGGAGAAGCAATGGAGGAAAAACCCTCAACAAATCTTCTATAATATCCAGCCGAACCCAAAAAACTTCTAATATCAGTAGAAGTTAAAGGTCTAAGCCATCCCTTGACTGCATCTGTCTTTTAGAGATCCACCTCAATACCCTTGTTAGACACAACATGGCCAAGAAAAGCTATCGACTTCAACCAAAACTCACATTTACTAAACTTTGCATATAATTGGTGGTCTTTAAGGACTTTCAATACAATTCTCAAATGACTCATATGATCAACCTCACTTATTGAATAGATAAAAATATCATCCATAAAGATGATCACGAACATATCAAGGTATTTCTAAACACCTTATTCGTTAGATCCATGAATGCTGCCGGGGCATTAGTTAGACCAAAAGATATTACTAGGAACTCATAGTGACCATATCTTGTTCGAAAAGACTTCTTGGTAATGTCAACCCCTCTCACCCTTAGTTGGTGATAGCCCGAACGTAGGTCAATCTTTGAAAAGTAGCTAGCCCCTTTGAGTTGGTCAAAGAAATCATCAATTTTAGGAAGGGGATACTTATTCTTGATAATCACCTTGTTTAATTGGCGGTTGTCAATACATATCCTAAGGGACCCATCCTTCTTTCTCACAAACAATACCGGAGCACCCCATAGATAGATACTTGGTTGAATGAAACCCTTGTCTAGAAAATCCTTTAGGTGTTCCTTTAATTCTTTCAATTCGATCGGAGCCATTTTATATAGAGGAATGGATATGGGTTGCGTATCCGGCAAAATATCAATGCCAAAGTCTATTTCTCATTTAGGAGGGATGCCGGGCAAGTCATCGGGAATAACTTTTGGAAATTCACTCACCACGGGGACCGACTGTAAAGAAGGGACCTTGGACTCAATATCCATCACCCTAACTATATGATAAATGCACCAGTTGGAGATCATTTTCCTAGCCTTGAGACAAGAAACAAATTGACCTCTAGGAATAGAATTCCCCCCTTTCCACTGTAAAATTGGCTCATTGGGAAATTTAAATTTGACCACCTGGGTCCTACAATCTATTGAAGCATAACATGCATGCAACCAATCCATCGCCAATATTACATCAAAATCAAACATATCTAATTCTGCCAAATCCACCAAGGTGACTTTATAAGACAAAGAAATAGGACAACTCCTATAGACCTTCTTAGCCACTATGGACTCACCAACCGAGGTAGAAATCGAAAAAAGTTCCAATAAGACTTCGGGGAGTATTTCAAATTTCATAGCCACAAAAGGGGTAACAAAGGACAAAGTTGCACCGGGGTCTAACAAAGTATATGCATCAATAGAAAAAGACTTGCAACATACTAGTCACCACATCCGGGGAGCTCTCTTGGTCTTCTCGGGATCGAAGAGCATAAAAGTGGTTTTGCTTTTGAGCATTGTAATTTGAACCCTTTGGAGGAGTTTTCTTATCATCTTTTCCCTTTGCCGAATGTGTTGGACAATCTCTCAATTGGTGCCCACTCTTACTGCAACCATAACAAACACCCAAACCAGCAAGACATTTGCCATCATGTTTCATACCACATTTAGCACAATTAGGCTTGACCATGGAATACCCATCACTATTTCCACCTTGAGGTTTAGGTTTAGGCACCATATCCTTATGGACCATTCGGGAATCATTAGAGGAGCTTTGGTTGGAGAACCTTTGCTTGAACCTTGTCCGACCTTGCACATCGGACCTCGTATTGGAAAAACTCCCTTCACCGGTTCTAGCACTCTTTACTTCTCTATTCATTTTCTTGAGTTTTGTCTCCTCAATTTGTTGAGCATATACCATGAGCCTTGAGATATCCATGTCATGATGGAGCATTGCCGTACGACATTCTTCTTCAACCAAACCAGACACTCCCATCACAAACTTATTCATTCTAGCCCTCAAATTTGCCTCCAAGGTTTGAGCATACTTGGATAGTTGGGTGAACTTGAGAGAATACTCCTTCACACTCATACCCCCTTGACAAAGGTTCATGAATTCTACCAACTTTTGTTCCCTCAACTCTAGGGAGAAAAACCTATAAAGGAATGCTTCTTTGAACACCTCCAAACTTATAGGACCCACTCCTCTTGGCCTCTCGTCTTTTCATTGTTCATACCAAATTTGAGCTACGTCCTTTAGTTGGTAGGTGGCTAGCTCCGCCTTTTCCTCCGACGATAGCCCCATGGCACTAAGTATCTTGCAAATCTCATCAACAAACCTTTGGGTGTCCTCTTCCACCTTGGAACCAAGGAACTCGGGGGGGGGGGGGCAAAGCCTTGAAAATCCCTCAATCTCGAATCCATAGAACTCACATTAGTATTCCATCGAGGCCCAACATCCCTATTTGCTTGAGGCGTTATAGCTTGGGCTTGAGTTGTCATGGCTTGAACTTGAGTCGTCATGGCTTGGGTCAAGGTTAGAAAAGCCAACCTAATCTCCCCATCCGTCATAACCGGAGGATCATTCGGAACTTGCTCATCTTGAGGAGCTTTATTGTCTTAAGGAGCTCCTCGAATCACACTCACCTGTTCCACCCTTCTTGCATTTACCCTTCGTGTATTAATTTCCTGAAGACACAAGAGAATGATTAGAAGGAATATTTTACAGATTTAAACGCTATGGCACGACTTAAGAGTAGTGAAAAAAGTGTAAGTTCCTAACATCTTATAGCCTCTACCTCATAAATGTGGCGCGCTTTACACTATGAACAAGACTCTACTAGATGTGGCTTATAAGATATCATCCTAGAAACATTTTAAACCTTTTGCTCTGATTACCAAGTTTGTTACGACCCAAGGGTACCCCCTAGACGTAACATGGCACATGGAACCCCGAAAGGCCCCAAGCATGCCACTTAGCTTATCATCATCACATAAGTATAGAATAATAGAGAATAAAATGCAATTTCAAGTCTTTAAGAAAATCTTTATAAAAGTAAAGTGGAAATCTAGACATAGTTTCATTAAACCATCTACTACAATCGGAATCTCAAAACTATAGGGTCACAGCCCTTACAATAGAGAATATGAAAATGTCAAGTACAACAAAAGAAAATGAAACAACAATAAAAGTTCTTGTCCTCGGATCCATGAGGACATACCACAAGCTTGAAGAGTAGTCAACCCAAGCTTGAACTAGAAGGGACAATCACCTCACACGTCGGAACCTATGCTTGTTAGAAAAATAGAAGAAATATGGATTTGCACATTTAATGTACTAAGTATTATAATCATGCACTAAATCATGAAAATATGCTAAAAAGGGACAATTTAGTTGAAGAGTATGCATTTTGTAAAGTTTGAGAATCATCATGTAAATTGGCACAAAACATAAGTCATAAGCACAATCAATCTATAAGTCATCACATTATAATAGGAACCCACCATGAATACTCTTAAAGTCTACTTTTACCATGCATAAGTAAGACCCCATAATCCTACCTATGCTAAGTAAACTCCTTAAACAAACATAGATAAATATTTACCTTCATTATTACTTTGGGAATAAGCCTTAACCCACATAGACCATGTGAGCTAAATATGGAATCCTGTGTCATTCCCCACTCTGAAAAGAGGTGTCCTAATTTACTAAGGTAGAACCAAATGTATCGGTTTTAGGTGGATCCACTAGCTAAAGACCTATGAGGGCACATAGTTATGGGATACAAAGATTGTTACTAGAAACCCGTCCTTTCTAGCGAGGAGCTTCCATCTCATGAGATAGATTATAGAAATTCGTCCTCTCTAGCGGGGGTATTTCCATCTCATATTCAATATCCTCTCGGTGCTAAGCATTACTTCCCACAATTACATATTTAGTCTTTGAATTGAATTTACAAGCATGAAGGAGTATCTTACCCTCCATCCAACACAATTCATAATAATGGCCCATAGGTTGATTAGGTGAGAATGGACTTTTAACCTAAGAACCCTAACATAGTGAGAAGAACTTTCACATAATGATCATTATCTGTTAATGAGAATGAACTTTCAATTAACACAATAATAACGTTATAATCATGTTTATATAGTGCATGCACATGTAACTCATAATTTGGCATAAATCTCATGTCTTACCCATCTTGGATAAGGATCACACTCCCCTATTCAATCTAGGGTTATTACATTCTACATGAACAATAATATGATCAAGAAAATACATTACACCAAGAACAATTCAATAAATTTGACCTTACAACAAATTCACCCACATTGCATTCATAAAATTAGGGTTAGAGCTAGGGATTTCATGGATTCATGGTGAGTTTATCATAAAAAAATCCTAAAAACAGTAATTAATCCATAACATATGATAACTTAACCTTTGAAAATGATTTGAGAAAGAATCCATGATTGGAAGAAAACCCTAGGTCTTTGAAGATTTTTCCTAGTTTAAATTGGAGAGTTTAAGGGCTCCATGGATCAAGATTACCGTGCCTTAGTTGATGTTTTCCTCACGAAATTGTAGTGGAAAGGCTGGATCTTGTACCCTAAGCTTGACCTTGTTCTTGCTCTTCAATGGAGTCTTAGAGAGAGAAATATTTTGGGAGGGATAGTTTTGTGTTAGGGTCTTGAATTAATGAACTAAATGAATTAGTTTAGGGGTCTATTAGGTATTTATAGTTAGTATTAATTAGTATTAATCGACCCTAGTTAGTTAATTAATTAACCCTAATCCCCTCCCTTAACTCTAACTTAAAACAATTTTTCAACCTATAGGAGTGACCTATGAAACCCCACCCACGGACCGTGAGTGGGTCCATGAGGCATGCTGGCAATTCATGGTTTGGGTCTGAAACTTGGAGGATGCAGGGGAGGCTCAGCCTCGACCCACGACCCCCACCTATGGGGCATGGGTCTACCCACGGTTCTTAGTTGCCCATCCGTAGGTCCAAGCTGCATTTTGACAGCCTTTTGGCAGCCCCCTTGGTCCTCCTCAAGGACCCTTAGGGAGGGGGGTCCTTGGGGGGTCATGCCTTGATGTATATACCAAAAAACACTATACTAAGTAAATGAGGTTATGTTATGACTCTACTCTTTACGTTAGACTCCATTTAGGACACTAGTTTATGATTTAGGCCCTAGTTTAGTCTTCTAGTTTTAGGGGGCGTAACACAAATGAGACTGTCCTAGAGTGGAAGGGCGAAAATTCTATGCCTAAGGGTCTGTTTGTCTCTTGTCTAAAAGATAGTAAGATGATTTCTAAGGGTTGCATATACCATTTAGTTTGTGTGAGAGACGTGGATTCTGAAATCCCTACCTTTGAGTCGATCCCCATTGTCAATGAGTTTCTAGAATAGTTCCTAGATGAGTTACCTGGTATTCCTCCCGAAAGAGAAATAGACTTCGGTATTGACCTTCTCCTAGATATGCAACCTATTTCTATTCCCTCTTACCTAATGTCTCCGGCAAAACTAAAGGAGTTGAAAGAACAATTGCAAGACTTTTTTGATAAGGGTTTCATGTGATAGAGTATATCGCCATGGGTTTCTCCAATTTTGTTTGTTAGAAAGAAGGATGGTTCTCTTCGTATGTGTATTGACTACCAACAATTGAACAAGGTGGCCATTAAGAATAAGTATCCTCTTCCAAGGATAAATGATTTGTTTGACCAACTTCAAGGAGTGAGTTACTTCTCTAAGGTTGACATTCGATCGGGTTATCACCAATTGAGGGTGAAGGAAGATGACATTCCAAAGAGGGATTTTCAAACTTAGTATGGTCATTATGAGTTTTTGGTAATGTCGCTTTGTCTGAATAATGCTCCGGTGGAATTTATGGACTTGATGAATAGGGTGTTACACAATACCTTTATATGTTTGTGATTGTGTTCATTGATGCTATATTGATCTATTCGAGAAGCTAGAATGAGCATATTAATCATTTGAAGATTGTGTTGAAAATTCTGAAGGACCAATAACTCTTTCCAAAGTTTATCAATTGTGAGTTTGGGTTAAGTTTTGTTGTTTGTTTGGTCATATTGTTTCAAGTAAGGGAATTGAGGTAGATCCTAAGAAGATGGATGCGGTAAAGAGCTGTCCTAGAGCTCTATCCCCTTCAGATATTATAAGTTTCTTGGGTTTGGCCGGTTACTATAGAAGGTTTGTTGATGGGTTTTCTTCGATTGCATTTTCTTTGATGGCTTTGACTTAAAAAAAGGCTAAGTTCATATGGTCCAAAGCATGTGCGAAGAGTTTTCAAGAGTTGAAGGATAAACTTACTTCTGCTCCGGTGTCGACCATACCGGAAGGGACAGATGGTTTTGAAAAGAATTGAAAGAATCTTGAATGGAGTCTTCTACTTTGATTTTTCCTTAGGGTTTTGTCTTAAGGTTTTAGAGAGAAGAGAATCATGGATTAAGTGATGAAACTCTGATTGTTTTGGATCTTTTATTAGTAAAGAAATTTGTTTAGGCTTTACTTAGAGGTAACAAGACAAAAATGACACTTTTTAATGTTTTCCCGTCTGCTAATTTGTAACAACACTATATCAGGTTACTAAAATTGTCATAACTTTTTACTCAAACCTTGGATTGTTACGAAGTTTGTGGCATTGGAAAAAGGATTCAAATACCTTTCATTTTACAGGTTATGGGCCACGCACCTATTTATATTCTAAGAGATATGGTCGTTTGAAGTTGACCTCAGTAGAATCTTACGTCAAAACTTAATCGGTAAGGAAACTTTCAAATCAACTTTGTGCTAAGAGTTTGTAGTGACGTTAATTGATATCCAAAATGATTCCGAAACATATGGGAAAATTTTAGAATCACCTGATATGACCCTACAAGTAAATGAAGAATGGTTTGAGTCTTCACTTAAAATTTTTTGGGGTGTTACAATATCTCCCCCTTGGGATCATTTGTCCTCGAATGACGGCTAGTCTGAGAATGGAAAGGGGTTACTCTTACTATATTCAAGTCTAACTAAGAATCATAAAGTACTTAACATAGGGTGATTATTCTAATCTAAATCACAAGATTTGAGTTCAATACCTCTATAGGAAATCTCATCCGAAAAACAATACTCTCTACCACTACGTTCAGCTAACCTTGTGCTCATATGACAAAACACCTAATGTATCATGCATTGTCCAGATGTTAACAACACCACATTCAATATTAGAACCTTAATCCATAATCTCTTGCTAACCCACTTTCGAAGAACGTCTCATCATCTCTGCAAACTAAACTTTAATGCATTACCACAAGGAAGCTGACTTAGTACTCGTTGTAAAACTTTCTCTCCTTCTTCCTCCACATTCATAACCTTAGATGGAATTACACACCTTTACTATCACAATAAGAAATATCAATCCTCTCCTCCATCATCACAAAACTACTATCAACAACACCACTTTCCAAAACTAAAAAGGATTACTGAAAGAATTTTAGGGCAAAAGATCATAAGCATGATTCATTCGAGATATATAATATAAAAATATACATGACATAACATTATGTTTCTAGCCATTGAGAGTAAATCATGAATATGTGACACTGTACATACTATGAGACATGAATGCTTATATGAATAGGTTCATATCATGAGGCTCATATTTAAAACTTTATAGAGTAAGATTGGGATCAATGGGCTAAAGGTTTTTCCCCTCATTCTGGATACTGAGCATAGATGTGAATCTCTATGAAGTGTGTGATCATAGGTCATAGACACAATTATGATATTAGAAATATCAACAAGATGTTGTAATAAATTCACTTGAGGAATAGGCAAGATTATAAATATATTGCTATATCTCTTATAGTTTTTCTAAAGACATCACTATCTCATCCTCAACACTTCACCTTGTTTCTCATCTTATCATCTCCCCCTTAGATTTGAATCTAACACTTTAAAGCTATGGATCTATTCCATTATCTCTAAATTGGTCTACATTTGCTTTACTCTAATACTCGGGAAAGGCTTATCTCGTGGCTACTGAACTCTTCATAAGTAGGTACTAAGACTCCTTCTAAGACCTCTTTCTAAGATACTTCTCTTAACCTCTTCTCATTGGCTTATAAAGTCGCTTCATCTAACTCATTAAGAAAAAAAATAATACTTACCTCAGCCTGATCCACATTGACGGCTCAAATATACTATCTAGGCACACATGGAAAATCATTTACTGAATTGGTACCTCGTGTGATTACATACAATATCGGTCACACCTCTTAATGCTCTTGTTACTCTTACGACTTAGCCACACTTCATTGTCCTTATCTAAAAGTTAGGATCTCTCACTTGTACCACTCATCTTCGTTTCAGCTAACATCTCAATTCCTCACCTACTCTATGTCAAGTCTACTAGATCCGATCTCAAGACTAACATCATCACCTTCATGTTTCCATTATTTTCCTCTCGACGCTCATCTCTAATTCAAGCTTAATGTTTATTACTAAACCCGGATATTAATATTATTACTGGATTACCATACTAACTTGCAACTACTAGATAAAATTTTAGAAATACTCACCCACTAAAACCACATGACAAGTAGTCAATCTTTATCTCTCAGTCTACATCCTTACATACTACTGCCACATTCCACTTCACAACTCAAGTACTATTCACTCATTCACTATATATAATTGCCTAATCAGCTCTATAACACTTTGAATATTATGGGCTCTCCCTAAAAGATCATAAGTGTAGCTTAGATCTATCACCGCGAGAATTCTCCCTCTTTTCTTTCTACCACCTACAGTTGGTCATCACTAACACGATGGTATATCGACATAAGTCCTTTTTGGTTAAAGTATACTCTAACTCATAATGATTAGTAACTATTTCTCCACCTCATATCATGAACTCTTCATAAGTTCATCACTTATTAGTGTACCTATAAGGGAAAACTCCTCATTAATAACTTACTGGGTGCATGACTACAATAACATTATTTTCCTTATCACTATCTTCCATTTTTAGATAACTACACTTCTACATTCATTCTTCTAACTCTGGCACTTTCATTACTACTACTTATAACATTGTAACACATACTATATCTTTGGATGAAAAGACTACGCAAGCTCTAAAACATACCCCCTCATAAGGGTTTCAACTGAAACGTGGTTTAGGAAAAAGAGTCTGGGGATACATCCCACTTTTAGCTCAAACACACGATACATATGAATAAGAGTGCATTCTTTCGAAAATCAACACTTAAACTCACTCAAGAGCTTCTCTTAAGCCCCTTTGTAGTCTCATGATGTTATTAAGTTTTTTGCATAGAGTAACTCATCGATATGGATCAGGAATCACTTTTTTTCAACTACATTGAGTATGAGGAGTAGCCGAATGGATTGAGAATGCACGAGTTTGAATAAGTTCCTTGTGACATAGTTATATTGCACGATTGAGAGTATGAAAAAAGGGAAAGTTTCTTTAATGCTTCTAGTCCCTCATTGGAAGAAGTGTTTAAAAACAATTTACTAAATCTCAAAACTGAACTGGATATACTGAGTATGAAAAATAAGTTTTAAATAAAACATGTGAAACCGAAAGACTCTCTAAAACTGTCTATCTATGAAGCCTCTACTATACAAAGATGAGTGTCAAGACAAGACCGATGAATCCTCCAAAGAACTACTACTAACAACTTATAAAATTGGAGTACTCTAAAAGTAAGAAGGTCTAACTCATAAGTAGACGAAGTAGACGAGCGGATGAAGTGCTCTCAACAGAATCTTGTTCAGGATCCTAATAATATGTATCTGCATCATGAAAAGATGTAGGTCGAATGACATCAGTACATTAAATGTACGACTATGAAACATAGTTGAATAACAAATAACTGAAAGAAAGGACTGGAATAGATAACAATCCACTCAAACTGAATGTAAAAAAATAAAGGAATTAAATCATTTAAAGCTTTAAAAAATACCTTCTCATCTCTAAACTCAACATAATAAATGATATACAAAAATACACTTTAACTCTATTGGGAGATTCTGACAACCATCACTATGAGCTACGTGATGTTATAACGTCTCGCCCACGCTGCCAAAATGTTCCTGTACCTTGTCGGGATATAGGACTCCTCAACTAAGTGGATCCACTAAGTTATGCTTAAAAAGCAATAGGGAATCACCAAAAAAGTATGACCCTTTACCTATGTTGGCATACATTGTTTATGAGGACTTTGAGTTGTCTGAACTCGTCTCCATATGGGTTCTCAATACTACTCCCAAAAATACATACTCATGCTCATATGTGTAAAAACATAACGCATCTTCTGGTTTGAGATAATTGCTCAAACTACCTTCTTAAAAGAGAAAACTACTCTTGAAATATCTTTTACACTCATAACTCATTTAAAAAACAAAGCTTCTCTTTTATCAATGTAAAAACTGATACATTTGGGAATACTTAGCTCCCTTATGCTCTTGCTTAATTCATACTTAAGAACACTTTCTCAAAAATATTTCAAAATCATACTGTGATATGATCAATTATGAATCGGGAAGTCATACTGCATAAACAAGAATTGTATATCCAGATACCAAACTACTTATCCATTCATGTAATACTCGATTGTCATACTAATCATGTTTTAGAAACTCTTTGTCAAAACTCATCTTAACTTTCTCAAAAACTCAGTTTAAAATTCAAGTGTTGGCTTTAAAAATATTCTCAAGATTTATAACTCAAAATAGGGTTTATGCTGAAATATAGACATGAAAAAATCAACACAATGATCTCAATAACAATATAAAAAATCAATAATTAGGAATATAATTTCAAAAAAAGATTGAGAACTCAAAATTAACTCATCTCAAGAATACTCACATCTAGGGGTAGAATCCTATATTACTTTTTTACTAATTAGTAAGTAGATGTAGGGCATGAGGATGAACTAGTCCAACACTATAATAGCCTTACATGCCTGAAATAACAAGGTTCTTCAAGAATCTTAAGGAATCACTTAATTAGAAGTCTTGAAACCCTAGCTTGAAGGAGAACAATCAAGAAAACCTTTCTTGAGATTCTTAAATTAGTTTCTAGAAATCTCTATGACTAATAATTATGATTTTCATTAGTGATTCATAATTGTATGGAGGAGTTTGAGTTGGAAAGAATGAAATTCTTCGGGAAGGAATTACCTTGAAGTTGAATCATGAAAAAGATTGAAAGACTCTTGAATTGAGTCTTCTACCTTGATTTTTCCTTAGTGTTTTTTTATTAGGGTTTGAGAGGGAAGAGAATAATGGATTAAGAGATGAAAATCTGATTGTTTTGGGTCTATAATTAGTATATAAATTCGTTTAGGGTTTACTAAGAGGTAAAAAGTAAAAAAACGACCTTTTTTAATGTTTTCTCATCGGCAAAATTCGTAACAGTACTGTATCCGATTACTAAAATTGTCATAACTATTTACTCAAACCTTGGATTATTGAAAAATTTGTGGCGTTGGAAAAAGGTTTCAAATAACTTTAAATTGACAGGTTATGGGCCACACAACTCTTTATATTCTAAGAGATATTGTCATTTGAAGTTGACCTAAGTAGAATCTTACATCAAAACATTGTGATAGAAGTTTCTAGTAACCTGAATTGATATCCAAAATTATTCCCACACTAAAGAATTTAAATTTACACATTTGGACAATTTAAGAATCACCCGATATGACCCTCCAAGTAAATGAAGAATGGTTCGAGTCTTAACTTAGAAATTTTTGGGGTGATACAACATCACCTTCTTATTTTATCCCTTGTGGAGTAGACACAATAGAAGTATGATTCGATTGACCACCAATATTTGAACCTGCATCTTTAACTTGATCCTTACCACCACTATTTGAACCTACATCAAAGAATTTAACATCACTATCATCATCAATAGGCATAAATGTTGTTATATGTTCAATAACATTATCACCAATAGCTTATGTATCACCATCAACATATATTTGAATATATGCAAGATGCTCACTAGGTGTTGACAGAGTATTCAACACTTCCCCTTAATTAGTATCATCATATGTTGGCAATTTTGGAAAAACTCAACAAAAATAGCTAGCTGAGGTAAGACATCAATATTAGTCTAAGTTTGATTTGGAGGAATAAAAGGTAATGTGTTTTCATAAAAAAAACATTTTCAAACACATACACCCTCCTTGTTGACGGATGAAGATGTAACCCCTGCACAATCTATGATATCCTATGAACACACAAGGGTAGGTCTTCAAACTGAACTGCGTACTACCCTTGATATATGTGAACACCTACAACCAAACACCTTTATGATGTTTTAATCAGGTTGCTCACCATATAACTTATCAAATGGAGTAACCATCTGAGCTCATAGAAACAAAGGAAGATTAGCATGTAATACAAAAGTTAATCCAATCTTATCAATATGCCTATGTTTTCTTTCAGAGTGTAACATCCCATATTAAAAAGGGACCTAATCTACATAATTTTAGAACTTGCAGGTGCCACCGACAAGGCCAACCCACAACCCGTGGTCTGAACCACGGACCGTAGGTGTGGTTCATGGTTGGACACCTCAACATGCCGAGATTTTTCAAAAAACATCGACCTACGGACCGTAGATGGGATCACTGTCCGTGGATCGTGGCCCACATGTTCCAATCTCTGACGCCAAAAAATGCGTGCGAGGACGGACTGTCGGTCAGTCCATGGTCCTTCGGTCAGGCCCCTTTATGGCCCCATTAGAAATTAAGTAGTGGTCATTTTGGTCTTTTCCGCTCTACGTTGGACATCTATACTACATACTTTTTGTCATCTAAATTATGTTGTTTACCCCTAATCAGAACTTACCCTAAGAGATTCATTCACCTAAATTCACCAAAACTAGAGCAAAAAGAGAAGAAATAGTTGAGCAAGACCACTCCAAGAACGCAACAGGTCTTCTTCAATTCCAGCTCCGAAATCAAAAGATTTCTCAATGAATTTCATCACTAGGTATGTGGGATTTAACTAGTGGGTTCCTTTCATCCACTAGGTCTCTAGAATTTGGTCAGATTCTTGATTCCCTTTATCTTGTTTAGACCTAGGATTTCTAGAACTTTAGATAATTATTGCAATTTAGCTGTTATAGTGTCCTGACTCGGCTTATCATGTTTTCACAAAATTATTGCTTAGTTCCTTGCATGAAATCTCAGAACCCTAGTATTATAGATTCGTTTAGTTCATGAATTACACTAACTAGGTTAGATAAATAGATATACATGTCTCAGATTTCGAGTGTTTCATTACCAGTACTTAAATGTTGCATTCTTAGTTAGTATGTCAGAATATTGAGTTATCCAGTATATTTCAGTTATGTTGTATAGTGCACATTTCTAGTGGGAGTTGGCTTAACACCGTGTTTGACTAGAGTTCAACGTACCCATATAGTTCCAGAACTACGTGCCCCCATAGGTTTATAAGTCCCCTCTGTTGGGCATCAGATTTAGTGAACATGTTAGTCATGCCTTTATACCCCTGGCAAGGTATATTGGTTTTCTGGATGGGGCATATACATCAGAATCTACCTTTAGCTCAGATTGTATTTATGTCGGTTAATAGTAGCTCCCACAGTTAGACTTCAATGCATTTGACCAGGTCTTCAGTTATACCTTAGCATTCAGTCTCAGTATGTCATGTTCAGGATTAGTACTTCGTTATTGCATTTAGCTCAGTTTTAGTATAGTTCAGCATTTACATTCAATTCAGATTATATCATTGCTCAATATGGTTTGTTCAGTTTATGTATTTGTTAAGCGATATACTATATCATGCATGCTCAACACATTCCAAGCACTTACGTATACTCTGTGCTATATCTTTTCATAATGTAGGTTCAGGTATTCAGCATTCAAATCACGCATAGATCAGTTCCCGATCTCCACTTCAGTAGGTTCAGTAGTGAGTCCTCATACTTCAAGGACAATAGCCATGTTTTCTTTCACATTCAAACTTTTATTCTAAGTTTTCAGTTTTGCTAGAGTTAGTTGCGGGCATGTCCAAGCAACTTTAGTTAGTAGAGGCCTTTTCAGACATATTATTATATTTAGCTTTAGAGTTAAGTTTTAACTTTCAGTTATCATGAAACTCTTAGTATATTTTATATATTAAGACTAGTTAGGTACTTCCCACTTTCAGTTAAATAATTTTTTAAGTTTTTGCATAGTACCGTTATTTAGTTATCTTTCAGTATGCTTATGATATGCAAACTTCAGGGTTAGATTAGGGTTACTTGTGATCCTAGGTCCTGTGTTTACGTCAATGAGGTAGCCTTGGGGTGTGACAAACTTGGTATCAGAGAATTAGGTTCAAGAGTACTAGGATGTCTAAAATCCGCATTAAGTAGAGTCATTTCATGGGTGTGAAGTGTACCATAACTAATGAGAAGGAGGCTACAAAGTGTTTTAGGAAAACATCACTTTCTTGCTATTCTGATCGTACGTGGGTATGATCTCCTTTCTAATTTGTCGTTATGTGTTTCAGATCATTCCTCCTCGTAGAGCTTATGCAGGGAATGCTAATGCCTGCAACACTAACGCAGTTCCTCCAGTCCCAGACCATGATGTTTTGAATCTAGAGTTTCGGAGGCTCAGAGCGTGGCTAACCAGAACAATCAGCCGGCCCAGTTCCTACTAATGCTAATAATTGTTCAACAGCAGCTAGGGTTCAATATTTTGTTCAAATGAATCCGCTTGTCTTGGGTCACAGATTGGTGAGGACTCACAGAACTTTATTGATGAGATTAATTAAGAAAATCTTTGGAGTGATGCAAGTGACTGATAATGATAAGGTAGAGTTCGCATCCTACCAGCATAAGGATGTAGCTCACATTTGGTTTACTCAGTTGAAAGAAAACATGGGTACGGATGCAGTTCCTATGACGTAGGAGTGTTTTACTGGAGATTTTCTTGACAGGTTCTTCTCGAGGGAGTTGAGAGAGGCAAATACTCAGGAGTTTATGAATTTGAGACAAGGTACAATGTCATTCCAAGAGTACGGGCTGAAGTTCACTCCAATCTCCAGGTACGCCTCACATATGGTTGCTGATTCAAGGGCTCAAATGATTAAGTTTCTGTTTGGGGTATCCGACTTAGTGAAGATTGAGTGCAGGAATGCTATGTTGTTAAAGGATATCAATATCTCTAGGCTAATGACTCATGCTCAGCAAGTTGAGAGGGATAAGCTTAGGAAAATGGCTAATGACAACAATAAGGCTAGGACAGGCAACTATGAGTACTCTTTGAAGAAATCGAGTGTTGGTAATCGCTAGTAGTTTCAGTAGAAATCTTCAGCTTCAGCACCTTCATCAACTAGTTCTCCATCCCCAGGTTTAGATAAGATCAGAAAGTTAGGGCTTCAGGCTCTAAGTCTTAGGGAAGTAACACAGGTAACTCGTGTTTCCCAACTTATCCAAAGTATTGTAAGAACCATCTGGGTGAGTGTCTTACGAGGAAGGAAAGATGCTTTGGGTGTGGTCAGTCTTGACATAGGTTAAAGGATTGTCCTCCTACCCTGCAGGGGAAATGAGGTAACATTAATAGGGATCAGTCTACAGTTCCAGCAACACCAGCATGTCACACAACTTAGCAGGGTGCTTCATCTGGTACAGGTGGCGGTCAGCGCCAGAACAGGTTGTATGCTCTCTAGGCTTGCCAGGACCAGGAAGATTCTCCTGATGTGGTTACTGGTACGTTACAAGTCTTTCATTTAGATGTTTATGCATAATAAGATCTAGGGCTACATTGTCTTTTGTAACTCCCTATAGAGAAGTAAACTTCGGTGTCAGTCCAGAAACTCTTTCAGAATCCTTCATAGTCTCTACTCCAGTTGGTGACACGTTTATTACTAGTAAGGTATACAAAAAATTCCCTGTCACAGTCTCTTTGAAAGTCACCTCAACAGATCTTGTAGAGTTAGAAATGGTAGAATTTGATATTATTCTAGGCATGGATTAGTTACATTTATGTTATTCCTCAATCAAGTGTAGAACTAGGATCGTTCGATTTCAGTTTCTAAACGAGCTAGTCTTAGAATGGAAGGGTAGTAGCTCAGTGCCTATAGGTAGATTTATCTCTTACCTTAAGTCCAGAAATATGATCTCTAAAGGGTATGTCTATAATCTTTTTCTGGTTAAGGATTCAAACTCTGAAATAAGAACTCTTGAGTTTGTTCCAGTAGTAAATGAGTTTCCCGAAGTGTTTCCAGAAAATCTTCCTAGAGTTCCTTCGAAAAGGGAAATTGAATTTGGAATTGATCTCCTTCCAAATACCTAACCCATTTCGATTCCTCCTTACAGAATGGCTCCAGATGAGCTTAAGGAATTGAAAGAATAGTTGAAATACCTTCTAGATAAGGGCTTCATCAGACCTAGTATTTCCCCATGGGGTGCACCAATCTTGTTCGTGAAAAATAAAGATGGTTCTCTCAGGATGTGCATTGGCTATTGTCAGTTGAACAAAGTTACAATCTAGAATAAGTATCCATTCCCCACAATTGATGACTTGTTCGACCAACTTCAAGGGTGCTAGTTGATTTTCTAAGATAGATCTCAGATCTTGTTATCATTAGCTGAGAGTCAGAGATAGTGACCTTCCGAAGACATCCTTTAGGACTCATTATGGTCACTATGAATTTGTAGTTATGTCTTTTGGACTAACAAATGTTACTGCAGTTTTCATTGACTTAATGAATAGGGTGTTCAAACAATGTTTGGATTTGTTTGTTATTGTCTTTATTGATGGTATCCTCATATATTCTCGGAATGAGGAGGATCATACGACTCATTTGAGAGTTGTTCTACAAACTCTAAAAAATCACCAGTTATTCGCTCTGTTTAGCAAATGTGAATTTTGGTTACAGTCTGTCGCCTTCCTTGGTCATGTGGTATCTAGCGAAGGAATCCTAGTAGATTCTCAAAACATAGAGGTAGTGAAACAATGGCCCAGACCTATCTCTCCAAATGATATCAGAAGTTTCTTAGGTTTTACTGGTTATTACAGGAGATTTTTTGAAGGATTTTCATCCATAGTTTCCCCATTAACCAATTTAACTTAGAAGAAAGTCAAATTTCAGTGGTTAGATGAGTGCGAGAAATGTTTCTCAGAACCAAAAACTAGGTTTACTACAGCTCCTATCTTGACTCTACCAGATGGTTATATAATCTATTGTAATGCATCCAGGGTCGGCCTAGGTTGTGTATTGATGCAGTGAGGTAAGGTCATAGCTTATGCTTCTAGACAGCTTAAGGTTCATGAGAAAAACTACTCAACTCATAACCTCGAGCTTGTAGCCATAGTATTCGCCCTACAGATTTGGAGACATTACTTGAAGGTGTTCACATAGATGTGTTGACAGATCAGAAGAGCCTTCAATATGTGTTCACCCAGAAAGACTTGAATCTTCATCAGAGGAGATGGCTTGAATTCCTCAAAGATTATGATATGAATGTGCTTTACCATCCTGGTAGGGCCAATGTAGTAGCTGATGCTCTTAGCAGATTATCTATGGGTAGTGTAGCACATATTGAGGAAGAAAGGAAAGAATTAACAAAAGATGTTCACTGACTTTCCCGCTTAGGAGTCGGTCTTTCAGACATGTCACATGGTGGTGTGATATTTCAGAATAGATTTGGACCTTCATTGGTAGCGGAGGTTAAGGAAAGATAGGATAGTGATCCTGTCTTACTTCAGTTGAAAGGTCCAGTTCATCAATAGAAAGTAGAGGTTTTCTCCAAAGGGGGATATGGTGTACTTCGTTATCAGGTCCCTTATGTTTTCCAAATGTGGGTAAGTTGAGGCAATAGATCCTTACAAAAGCCCATAGTTCCAGATATTCTATTCATCTTGGTTCGACTAAGATGTACCGTGATCTTTGGGTGGAACGGCATAAAGAGAGACATAGCGGATTTCGTTACTAAGTGTCTTAATTATCAACAGGTTAAGGTAGAACATCAAAAACCAGGAAGTATGACTCAAGAGATTAACATTTCTACGTAGAAGTGGGAAGTGATAAACATGGAATTCATTACGAGTTTGCCTCGTACTCACACACAGCATGACTCCCTTTGGGTGATAGTTGACAAAATTACTAAGTCTGCTCACTTCTTGGCTTTCAAGACTAAAAATTTAGCGGAGGATTACACTAAACTCTACATTAATTAGATAGTTAGCTTTCATGGGGTTCGTTGTTCTATCATCTCAGATAGAGGTCCTCGATTTACCTCTCATTTCTGTAAATCATTTTAGAAAGGTCTTGGTACCCAGGTAAATCTCAGCATAACTTTTCATCCACAGATGGATGGCCACGTAGAGTGTACCATTAAGACTTTAGAGGACATGTTGGGAGCTTGTGTGATCGATTTCAAGGGAAGTTGGGATGATCACCTACCTCTTATAGAGTTCGCCTACAATAATTGCTACCAATCAAGTATTTAGATGGCCCTTTATGAGGAATTATATGGGCACAAATACATGTCTCCAGTTGGTTGGTTTGAAGTATGTGAAGCAGCATTGATTGGGACAAATTCAATTCATGAAGCTATGGAAAAAGCTCACCTTATCAGAGATTGACTTAAGACAGCCCAAAGTCGTCAGACATCCTATGAAGATTAAGGAGAAGGGACTTAGAATTCCAAATCGATGATTACATTTTTCTGAAGGTATAACCTATGAAGGGGGTGATGAAATTTGGCAAGAAAGGGAAGCTCAATCCTAGATATGTAGGTCCTTACAGAATCCTAAAATGGGTTGGCAATGTGGCATATGAGTTAGAGTTACCTTCAGAACTAGCAGCAGTTCATCTAGTCTTTAACATTTCCTTGTTTAAAAAGTGTGTGGGTGATCCAGCTTCGATAGTACCATTAGAGAGTGTGGCTGTGAATGATAGTCTCACTTATGAAGATGTGCAGTTGAGATTCTTGACCGTCAGGATCGTATGTTGAGAAATAAGGAAGTCGCTTCAATTAAGGTTTTGTGGAGGAGTCAGTTCGTTGAAGGAGCTACTAGGGAGGCAGAAGCAGCCATGAAGGCCAGGTATCCTCATTTATTTCCTTCCGATTCCGTTTCAGCTTCAGGTAATAGTTCCTCTCTAGTCTCTTAGTTTACTTATGCAAAAACTCAGTCTCAGTATCATGTTCCCTCAGTTATACTTGTATTTTCAGCATATTTGCATGTTCTTGGAACTCAGTTTAGTTATATATATCAGTTTTTAGAACTTAGTGGTAGGGATTGCAACTCCTTCCCTCCATTCTCAGCTTGTTTAGACTTCATTCGAGGACAAATGTTCACAAGGGGAAGATAAGTACACCCCGAAATAAAAAAAGACCAAATCTGCAGAATTTCAGAAGTTGCAGGTGCCACCAAGAAGCCAACCCACGGCCCATGGTCTGAACCACGAACCGTAGGTGTGATCCGTGGTTGGCCACCTCAACACGCTCCAGATTTCCCTGAATACATCGACCTACAGCATGGAACTATAGACCGTATGTGGTTCCACGGTCCATGGTCTAAGTCCATGATTGTGGTCCGCAATTTCCAATCTCTAATGCCAAACAACGGATATCAGGATGGACCGTCGGTCAGTCCACGGTCAGTCGGTCTGCCTGTCAATGGCCCCGTCATATTTTAAATTGGGGTCGTTTTGGTCTTTTCCCCTATGCGTTGGACATCTAAAATACGTCATTTAACCCCTAAACTACATAGTTTTGGTCAGTTTAAGCCTAGTAACTTGATCAAAACTTACCCTAAGCGATGCATTCACCTAAATTCATCAAAACTAGAGCAAAAAGAGAAGAAACAGTCAACCAAGCCCTCTCAAAGAAAACATCAAGTCTTCTTCAGTTCCAGCCCCGAAATCTAAAGATTTCTCTGTGAATTTCATCACCAGGTATGTGGTATTTCACTAGTGGGTTCCTTTCATCCACTAGGTCCCTAGAATTTAGTCAAATTCTTGATTCTCTTTATCTTGTTCAGACCTAGGGTTTCTAGAACTTTAGATAATTGTTGTAATTTAGCTGTTATAGTGTCCTTACTCAGATTATCATGTTTTCGTAACATTGTTGCTTAGTTCATTGCATGAAACTCAGAACCCTAGTTGTGTAGATTCATTTAGTTCATGAATTACACTAGCTAGGTCAAAGAAACATATATGCATGCCTCAGATTTCGAATGCTTCATTATCAGTACTTAAATGTTGCATTCTCAGTTTGCATGTCAGAATATTGAGCTATCCAATATATTTCAGTTATGTCTTATTGTACACATTTCTAGTGGGAGTAGGCTTAACACCGAGTTTGACTAGGGTTCAGCATAACCGTATAGTCCCAGAACTACGTTCCCCCGTAGGTTTATAAGTTCCCCTTGTTGGGCATCATATTTAGTGATCACACAGTCATGCCTTTATACCCTTAGCAAGGTATATTGGGTCCTCTCGATGGGGAGTATACATCGGACTCCGCATTTAGGTCAAGTGGTTTTATGTCGGTTAATAATAGCTCCCACAGTCATACTTTTGTGTATTTAGCCCAGGTCTTCAGTTATACCTCAACATTCAGTCTCAGTATGTCATGTTAAGGATTAGTACTTGGTTATTGCATTTAACTCATTTTCAATATATTTCAGTATTTACATTAAGTTCAGATTATATCATTGCTCGATATGCTTTGTTCAACTTATCTATTTGATCATCAATATTCTATATCTAGCATGCTCTGTACATTCAAAGTACGCACACATAATCTTCGCAACATCCTTTCATGATGTAGGTTCAGGTATTCAGCATCCAGATCACTCATAGATCGGTTCCCTATATCCACTTCAACAGCTTCAATGGTGAGTCCTCATAATTCGAGGAAAATAGATATGTTTTCTTTTGTATTCAGTCTTTTATTTTAGTTTTCAGGTTTACTAGAGTTAGCTGGGGGCATGTCCCAACAACTTTAGTTAGTAGAGGCTTTTTCAGGCATATTATTAGATTCAGCTTTAGAGTTGAGTTTCACGTTTCAGTTGTCATGAAACTCTTAGTACATTTTATATATTTAGACTAGTTGGGTATTCCCCAATTTTAGTTAAATAATGTTTTAACTTTCCGCATAGTACCTTTATTTAGTTATCTTTCAGTATGCCTATGATATGCCAGCTTCAGGGTTAGCTTGGGGTGACTCATGATCCTATGTCCCGTGTTTACGTCATGGGGGTAGCCTCGAGGCGTGACAATGAGTCTCCATTTTTTCAGATATGTTAGGACATCAAATGTTACTAACATTACCACAATCTTCTATATGTTTAATGAAGTCTGTTTCGATTAATTCACCACCTCCATCACACTTGAACATCTTAATTCTTTAGAGAATTGTTTTTACACAATATTCTGAAATTTAACAAATACTTCAAAAAATCAAAACTTCTTTTTCATTGGATAAAGCTATGTATACCTTGTGTAATCATCTACAAACACTACAAGATATTTCATATGCTGGGAAAATTCAAGAGGAGAAGGACCTCACAAATCAGAATGTATTTTCAATAAAGGTTCCTTTAAAATTTTATTTCTCCAGTCAAGTGGAAGTTTAAAATTTTTGTCCAACTGACAACTAGAACAAACAATATGCATTTTATTCCAACTAATAACATTAATGCTACTACTATTACTAAAGACTATTAACAACTTGAAACTAGGATGTCCTAATATAGTATGCCCTATGATGTATGATGTCTTCCAATCTTGTGTAGGAGTCAAATAATAGAGTCCACTTCTGTTAGATCCCTAGGTTAGTAGTGTCCTTATGATTTTTTCTTTATTTTGTTCTTCCACTTCTGTTGTCATACTACTAAATTCATTTCTTATAGCTACTTCGTATTTATATAATATTTCCATAGTTGTAGTAGCTAATTCACCATTAGATTTTTTATTACTTCTTAAAGTTTTT
>JAJOOR010008097.1:0-15561 GCA_036250505.1 Solanum acaule
CAACCAACTTCAGGGTGCTAGTCTTTTCTCGAAAATAGACCTTAGATCTGGTTATCATCAGCTCAGAGTCAGAGATAGTGACATTCTGAAAACAGCCTTTAGAACTATGTATAGTCATTATGAATTTGTATTTATGTCATTCGAACTAACTAATGTTGCTGCAACTTTCATGAATTTGATAAACAAGGTGTTCAAGCAGCATTTAGACCTGTTCGTTATCATCTTAATATATGATATCCTCATTTACTCTATGTATGAGGAAGAACATGCGGTTCATTTGAGAGTTATCCTGAAAACTCTCCAAGATCGCTAGTGATTTGCTAAGTTTAGCAAATGTGAATTTCGGTTGCAATCTGTTGCTTTCCTTTGCATATGGTGTCTAGTGAAGATCTAAGTGGATTCTCAAAAAATAGAGGCAGTGAAACAATGGCCTAAACCTACCTCCCCTACAAATATCAAAAGTTTCTTGGGTTTGTCTGGTTATTACAGAAGGTTCGTGGAAGGATTTTTATCCATAGCTTCTCCATTCACTAAATTGACTCAGAAAAAGGTTAAGCTCTAGTGGTTAGATGATTATGAGAAGATTTTCTTAGAACTGGAAACTAGGTTGACTACAACTCCTGTTTGGACTCTACCAGAGAGTTCAGATGGCTATGTGATCTATTGTGATACATCTAGAGTCAGCCTAGGTTATGTGTTGATGCAGTAAAGTAAGGTTATATCATATGCTTCTAAAAAACTTAAGGTGCATGAGAAGAACTATCGACTCATGACCTCGATCTTGCAGTCGTAGTATTTGCCCATAAGATTTGGAGACATTATTTGTATGGTGTTCACGTAGATGTGTTCAAGAACCATAAGAGCATTCAATATGTGTTCACCCATAAAAGAGTTGAATCATCACCAGAAGAGGTGGCTTGAGTTCCTCAAGGACTATGATATGAATGTGCTTTACCATCTTGGTAAGGATAATATAGTAGCAAATGCTCTTAGCAGACTATCTATGGGTAGTGTAACACATATTGAGGAAGAAAGAAATGAACTAGCAAAAGATATTCACCAGCTTGCTCGCCTGGGAGTTCACTTTCTGAGCATATCAAATGGTGGTGTCACAGTTCAGAATGGGTCAGAATCTTCGTTGCTAGTGGAGGTTAAGGAAAAGCAAGACAGTGATCCTATATTGCTTCAACTGAAGGGTGCATTTCATCAACAGAAAGTTGAGATTTTCTCCTAATGGGGAGATGGTGTGCTTCGATATAGGGCCGTTTATGTGTTCCTAAGGTGGGTCAGTTGAGACCGCAAATCCTTATAGAAGCCCATAACTCCAGGTATTTTATTCATAAATGTTCAACTTAGATGTACCGTGATCTGCGGGAAGTCTTTTGGTGGAATGGTATTGATTATTCCATGATTTGGACTCATTTAGGGCTTTATTTTAATAGATTTAGTGTCCTCAAATGCATATTTTGTGCCAATAACTGATGTGAATCCTTGAATTTCAGGTATTTGGATTGAGGAACAAAGCATGGACACTATTGAGCAAAAAGGAACAAGGCAGCTGAAAGAACGAAGAAAAGAAGGCCTGAGGATCGCCTAAGCCATTGGGATAGTCACCGAACGGCCATGGTCTCGCCTAATGTTCCAGTGTGCCAAGCCCTAAAGGAGAAAATCAAGTCGGCGATAGAAAGGAGCAGTTGGTGAGTCGCCGAACAGTTTCGCGACTTAGTGCCATATCGCCCAATGTTACAAAACTTGAAGATGCTAAAGGCCAAAGCAAAAACGTGATGGAATTGACCAAAGGGTAGATCGCTGAGTGGATCGTCGATCCTAACTTATTGCGTCGAATGGACCTTCGTAGCACATTTTTGGTGACTATAAATACATTTTTTAAAATTCTTAGTTGAGTATCTAGCATCTAATAATTTTCATTATTGTTTAGTTTTTACGTTTGAGAGCTAAGAACTGAGTTTAGAGACAATATTTCCTAAGCTTTGAAGATTTGAAGATTTCCATTTCTAAGAAATTGGAAGTGGGTGTTAGAGATTCTTAATCTTAGACCTTTGCAAAGACAATATTAATCTTACCCAGTTGATGGAAACACAATTTGGTAACGATTTCTACCTTTTTATGATGTACTCTAGGTAAAACCCCAATTCTTAGGGTGTGATTATGAGTTGATTTAGTTGTTGGGTATTGCTAATTGATAGTGTAAATATTGTTTAAAAGTGATTTCAATAAGTAATTGTTGCTTAATCTAAAGGGTTGTAGTTGCAAATGCAACTCTACCTTCGTGTTTTTGGCTTGCTCGAAAGAGAGGTTTTAAAACAAAGATTACTGAATTGATGGTCTGTAGGTAATGGGTTGTCATGGGTTCAGCTCGAGAGAGTGAATCCTAAACCCCTTTCTACCCATTCATCTTGAGAGAGTGAATGGACTAAAGCGAAGGTTGTTCTTAATTGCTGTTTATTAGTGTTCGAGAGAAACCAATTTGCAGCTATTCACTATTAATTGCAATCACCCATTGTCTACCTTAGCCCATGATCCAATCACATCCTAAGAATCCCGTCTCTATACTTGCTATTTTCATATTATTTGCTGGTGTAGATGACAATTGAAACCAAATCCCCATGTTATTTGACACTTGTGTCACCTCAAATTTGAACAATGCTTTTTTCGTAAATGTTTTTACCTATGATTGACTTGAAAATATTCATGCTTTTCCATTAATTCTCAAATACGAACCACTCCCATGAGACTCGATCCCAACTCATTTTATTGGGTTATATTACTACTTAACGATCATTGACCCTTAGTATTCGATGAAGTGTCTTTGATAACGTTAATTTAATCAGGTATGAAAAGAGATATAACAGATTTTGTGGCAAAGTGCCCTAATTGTCAACAAGTGAAGGTAGAGCATCAGAAACCAGGATGTATGAATCAAGAGATTACCATTCCTACATGGAAGTGGGAAGTGATAAACATGGACTTCATTACAGGTTTACCTCGTACTCGCAGACAACATGACTCCATTTGGGTGATGGTAGACAGAGTTACTAAGTCTGCTCACTTTTTGGCTGTTAAGACTACAGATTCGGTGGAGGACTACGCAAAGCTTTTCATTAATGAGATAGTTAAGTTACATAGGGTTCCTTTGTCGGTCATCTCAGATAGAGGTCCTTAGTTTACCTCTCATTTCTTGAAGTCATTTCAGAAAGGTCATGGTACTCAGGTTAATCCCAGCACAACAATTCATCCACAGACGGATGGTCAGGCAGAGCATACTATTCAGACCTTAGAAGACATGTTGAGAGCTGGTGTTATCGACTTCAAGGGCAGTTGGGATTATCACCTTCCTCTTATAGAGTTCTCCTACAATAATAGTTACCATTTCAGCATTCAGATGACCCCTTACGAGGAATTTTATGGGCGTAGATGTAGATCTCCAGATGGTTGGTTTGAAGTAGGTGACGCAGCCTTGAAAGGGACAGATTCGGTTCATGAGGCTATTGAAAAAGTTCAGCTCATCAGAGATAGACTTAAGACAGTCCAGAGTCGCTAGAAGTCTTACACAGATGTAAGGAAAAGATACTTGGAGTTCCAAATTGATGATTGGGTTTTCCTGAAAGTGTCACCTATGAAGGGGGTGGTGAGATTTGGCAAGAAAGGTAAGCTCAGTCCAAGATATTTAGGCCCTTATAGGATTATGAAATGAATTTGTAAAGTAGCTTATGAGTTAGTGTTGCTAGAAGAACTAGCAGTAGTGCATCTGGTCTTTCACATTTCGTTGTTAAAGAGGTATGTGGGTGATCCAGCATCTATAGTACCATTGGAAAGTTTGGTTGCGAAGGATAGTCTCACTTATGAAGATATGCCAGTTGAGATTCTTGATCGTCAAGTTTGATGGTTGAGAAAGAAAGAAGTCTCTTCAGTTAAGGTTTTGTGGAGGAGTCGGTCCGTAAAGGGAGCTACTTGGGAAGTAAAAGCAGCCATGAAGGTCAAGTATCCTCATCTCTTTCCTTATGATTTCATTCCAGCTTGAGGTAATAATTTCTCTCGTGTTTTTCTGTCATTCATGCGTAGATTCTGTCTTAGTATCATGTTCCTTCAGTTATACTTTCATTTTCAGCATATTTGCATGTCCTTGGAACTTAGTTCGGTCATATATCAGTTTCCAGTATTTAGTGTTAGGGTTTGCAGCTCTTTCCCCCATGTTCAACTAGTTTAATCTTCATTTGAGGACAAATGTTCATAAGGGGGAGATTATGTAACACCTCGTATGCTAGAAAGAGAAGATTGCAAAAAAAAAAATCAGAAGTTTCAGTTGCCACCTACGGACCGTAGCATGACCCACAGATTGTAGGTGAGGTCTGTGGTTGGCAATCTGCAGCTCCCTTCCCAGAACCCCAAAATTTTTCAGCCAAGTCTTAGCCCATGCCAGGACCTACGGTCCGTAGGTGGGACCATGGTCCATGGACGAGGTGCATGGTTCGAACCCCCAAGAACCCCAGTAAAATTCTGCTAAGTCCAAAACCACTCCAGGACCTATAGACTGTAGGTCGGACCATGGTCCATGGTTCAAACTCCGCAGAACCCCAGGAAAACTCTACCAAGTCCAGAACCATGCTAGGACCTACGGACCGTAGGTAGGACCATAGTTAGTGGACCAGGTCTGTGGTTCAGACACCCTAGATCCCAGACACTAAAGACAGTCGATAACTGATAAGGACGGACCGTAGGTGGGATCACGGTCCATGGACAAGGTTCATTGTTGGCCCCGATAGCTTTTAATTAGGGTCATTTTTGTCTTTTCCTTATGCGTTAGACACCTAAACTACGTCATTTATCCCTTAAACTATGTCAATTTTGTCAGTTTTAACCTATTAACTTAATTAGACTTTACCCAAGTCAACTCATTCTCAAAAATTCATCCAAGTTGAATGAGAAAAGAGAGAAGGAGTCGACTAACCCTCTCCAAGAACGCAATAAGGTTTCCTCCAGTTCCAGCCTCGAAATCAAAATATTTCTCCGTGAAATTCATCCCCATGTATGTGGGATTTCACTAATGGGTTCTTTTCACTCATTAGGTCCCTAGAATTAAATTAGATTCTTGATTCTCTATATCAGGTTTAGAACTAGGGTTTCTAGAATCTCAAATTATTGTTGTGATTCAGCTATTAGACTAGTCCAAATTTGTTTATCATGTTTTCATAGAATTGTTGCTTAGTTCTTTGTATGAAACTCAGAAGCCTAGTTGTGTAGATTCATTTAGTTCATGAATTACACTTGCTAGGTTAGTTTATTCAGATATAATCAGTTGGGAGTAGGATTAACACCGAGTGGACTAAGGGTCATTCACCCTCATAGTCCCAGAACTATATTCCCCCATCGTATGAGTCCCCTATGTGGGCAACATATTCAATGATCACGCTAGTCATGCCTTTATACCCCTGGTAGGGTATATTAGGTCCTCTCGATGGGGCGATACATTGGACTCCACATATAGCTCTTATGGTTTTATGTCGGTTAATCGTAGCTCCCACATTTAGACTCTAGTGTATTGACCAGGTTATCAATTATAGTTCAGTATTCAGTCTCAGCATGTTTATACTTGGTCATTGCATTAAGTTAGATCAGTATTGAGTATATTTCAGTATTTACATTCAGTTCATGTTATATCATTGCTCGTATTGCATTGTTCAGTTATGTATATATATATTGTTCAGTTATATCCTATCATGCATGCTCATTACGTTTCAGGTATTGATGCATACTATGAGCTACATCTTCTTGTGATACTCAACATTCGTATCCCGCATAGATTGGTTCCTGATCTCAAGTTCAACAATATCAGTTGTGAGTCCTCATTCTTCGAGGATGATTGACATGTCTTTTATTCAGTCATTCTTGTTTTAGTTTCAGTTTTTCTAGAGTTAGCTAGGGCATGTACCAGCATCTCTAGTCAGTAGAGGCTTTTATTCATACATGGTTTAGATTTAGTTTTTAGTTGAGTTTGAACTTTAAGTTGTCATTAAACTCAATTTTATATCTTCAGACTTAGAACACGTATTCCCCATCATTTCATTTTATGTCATATTTCTAGCTTCCGCACAATATGGCTATTTTTTAGTAAATCTTTAAGTATCCTTATGATATGCTAGTAGGGTTAGCTTGGGGTCACACGTGATCCTATGTCCCGTGTTTACGTCAAGGGGGTAGCCTCGGGGCTTGACATTACACACCTCATCAATGAACTCTTGAGGATCTCCTCAACATAAGACCCATGGAAGTCTGGAGGATTCATTCTAATAAAGTCCCTCACCCATGTTGCCATCATACCCACCATTGGGTTCACGGGAGCCACAACCTCTCTATTTACTTAGGTCATCGTAGCTTGGGCCAATGCATGAAATGTGATTCTAAACTCATCATTAGTCAACTTCTCGGTCAACAGGTTGATCGACACTTGGGAAACCTCTTGTTTCATATTTTCACGAATATTCCTCCTATTCCTTCTCATGGGATTCCTTTGTGGAGGCATATTCTGAAAAGCATAAATCGGGGTTAGGAGAGAAAGACACCTAGAGTTACACTCTATCGCACAACTTTAGAGTAATGAAAGAAGTGAAACTTCCTAAACATCATATATCCTCTCATTCATAAATGTGGCGCGCTTCATGCTCATGAACAAGACTCTACTCGACATTTCTTATGAGACTTTCTAGGACCTTTCTAAACCTTGTGCTCTGGTTACAAAGTTTGTCACAACCCAAGGGTAAACCTAGATGTGACATAACTTACAAGACACTGAGAGGCCCTAAACAAGCCACTTAGCATACATAATAAAAGATAATAGAAATCAATATATTTAAAAGATAGTTTCAACTTACATAAGTTTTATAGAGAAAAGCGAAAGTCTAATAATGTCTCAAGCCATCTAGTACAAAAGAGAAATCGGGACGTAACCCATACATAAAGTTCAAAACTAAAATAAAAAGACATAATAAAATAAAGGATTGGTCCTCTAAACATGAGGCCTTACAAATCTTCATTCTTCAAATCTTAGCAACAGAGGTGCGAATCGGAATCGTAAGACCCAATATTTGAGGATAAGAAATGTAGGGAAGAGTATGCGTTAGTATAAAGATGCACAGAGTATGGTAGCTATGCATAAAAGTATGATATCATGATAAAAATGACATTTTCGTGATATGCAAAGACCTAGTTAAAACATTAGATAAGAAGGTTAGAAAACATGAGTGGTAAATGCAAGTAAAATAATCTTTGAACACATGTGAGATACTTCTTCTAGTAACCTTAGTTCATTAATGTGGGAATTAGACTAACCGACATAAAGACCATGTGATCTATAACATGATCCCCAGTGTCTCCCACATCGAAAAGAGTTGTCCTACTTGCCAAGGTAGAACCATGAATCTGATCTAAAGTTGATCCACTAGCTAACTTCTATCTAGACCATCATCCTATGGGGGCACATAGGTATGAGATTATGAAATTTCTTCTACAAACCTGACCTCAACACGGAAGAGCTTCCATCTCAATATCCTCTCGATGCTAAACATAAATCCAACAAATAAGTTATTAAGTCTTGACTTATCTTATCTTTAAAATACATGGGTAGTCATCCCTTTTATTTTCATAGGATAGCTACAAAGATCATGCGTGAGAAAACCTTTCACCGTCCATGATATTTTCATAATAACTTTTAAGGTCCATAGTCATTCACTCCATGCTAGAGATGCCCTTTATACTAATGGAAATAGTTTTGAAATTGTGGTCTATGATCATTGATGGCATGTTCAGATACCATACTAATCAAGACCTAATTTAGGAAAATAGCCCGAAAAGTATTGAAGGCAAATCTAGATGTCATTAATGTCATGTGGCCAATCTTCACAGAACATAAATACAATCTCATCTATAAGCTTTCTTGAGTCATAAACACACTTTCATGAACCTGCATTCTTTTCAATAATTCACAAGGTTCATCAAGTCTTCAAATTAATTTACATCTATTTCATAAATAGAAAACATGCATATTTTCATAAATTCATCTTTACTAGTTCAAGACCCATATTATATCAACATAGATTAGAAAACATGGGTTATGCATGGGTTCATGGGAAATTTACATAAAAACATGCAATTACTTCAATAAATGCATAAAAGTTAATAAATCAATCAAATAAATGAACATTCAAAGGAACCCACGACAATTGAGGAAAATCCTAACTCAATCGGAGAATTCTAACTTTGTAAATTGGAGAATTTGGGAGCTCTATAGAGGAAAGGGCTCCATGGATGAAAACTATCATACCTTGATTCCAAAAGCTTGGAAGCAATGGAGGATTTGGAGGCTTTGTCTTGAAACCCTAGCTTTCTTCTTCAACTTCTAGAGAGTGAAATATTCGAGAGAAGGAGCTTGATCTTCTTCTGAGAATTTGAGAGAATGAATTGTGTTTGGCTGATTTGGGGGTTTAAAATCATTATATAGGGATTTGGGTAGAATGAAAAACAACATAGTATTGAGTTCAAACAATTGGCGAAAAGATTGAAAAGTCCCTAACTGAAAACTGCCGAATTGGACACATGATGAAATTCTGCCTGACAGTGCTTCACTATTTCTGGCATAACTTTTAACTCCGAGCTTGGAATTAGGCAAACTCGGTGGCGTTGTAAAGCGGACTCAGATACCTTTAGTTTGATAGGTTATTTGCCACTTAATGTGTTTTGTTCTAAAAGATATGATTATTTGAAGTTGACGCTAAACTCTAAGTCTAATGAAAACCCTTCACGGTCCGTGTGGTGCTTCACGGGTCGTTGTGATGCCCGTGGCCCTTGACCATTGGCTAGGGGAGAGCCTCTACTGACTTGACCCACCTTACGATGAATTTTACGGTCCGTGATGCTCACTACGGGCCGTTTAAGGGTCCATGGGAGGGGAACCTTTTTGGGCAAGTTCTTGAACAACTTCACGAGCACCAAAATGGGTCGTGGTCCCCTTCGCGGCCCATCTAGGGCTCTGTGGAGGGTCCCATGGTCAAGTTTTGGGCTTTTGACTTGCCCGATTGACCCCTTTCTAGCCTTTCCCGGATTTGAGGTGTTACAATATTGTAACCACAATAGCATACAAGTGTTAAAATCATGTATTAAACAATGCTATTTCATAGACAGAAGTCAAAGAAATTTGTTAGAACTCAATTTGGAACCAAAACATTCATACTAAATTTTTTCACCCTTGCAGAATATAGTCCTAGGTGTAGCAAAATTGAATTCTTGTTCGCTTAAGCGAACAATGCAGAAGCGACAAGAAGACAAACTTAATGGTTAATTGCAAAAGTGAACGGGTATCGCTTAAGCGAACATTGCTTTTGTGATAGCGAGTCCTCGTTTGCGAAGAGTCGATTCCCTTCAACAAGAGCAACCATTTTTTATTTCAATTTTTAGAATATAGTTTCAAATACCATATGTGTCAAATCATCAACCACCAAACAAACAAAAAAGAAACTCAATAATTTCAGAAATCATTTTTGAGTTCTTTTGGGTATTTTATTAAACACATGGTTCCGAATCTATTTTTAACAATTAGATGATGAAATAGGTACTCAAGACTTCTCCAAATACTTCAAAATCAGCCTACACACATGCATTTCATAATTTAACCAAAGAAATCGGCCAACACATTAACAATTTTAACCCCCCAAGTTAGAGAAGTTACTACCCACTAAATACCCCCAACTTTCAAAAAAACAATCAAAAGTAATCAATGAGTATTACCACATAAATAGAGTAAGAATAAGATAAACATACAAGATTGTGTCTTCACAATCAACACCAAGAGTTTGGAATAATTTTGAGTCAATTGAAGGGAGAGAACAAGAAGTTTGACTTTATATTTTATGACTTTTATCCATTTGGCTTTCTTTCACTGCCTTTTGAAATTCCTTACCTTTGCTTAAGCGACGTTTGGTCTCTTTTACAACTGCTAAAGAACAGGCGGATCTCGCTTAAGAGAGTGTCCCTATGCTTAAGCAATATTTTCTATTGCGAGAGGGCGCTGCTTTTATATTCATCTCCACCTCTTCTCTTGTTTTGGTTTCAAACCATTTAAATTCGAACATAAATTGGATCTTATCACACCAAGCAAGGTTCAAGTCATGAGACCTTTCTTCTCTCTTTTCGACCATTGGGTAATGAGGAGTTTTCACCCTCACGATTCTATCACCTTAGCCCTAAGACTAGCAAGTCACTCAAGATCGACCATTCCATAGAACCGAGCTAGGTTCCCTTTTCGAAACCCATCCATTTCTTGGGAGAGTAGAAATAGGGCTTTCTTGCCCCAGTTGAGTTTTTCATTCACAATCCTAAGCCTCATTTACTTATTACGTTTGATTCGCCAAAAGGCCATGGGTCGGCTTAGGCCATACCACTTACAAAAATGTAATGATCACACAAAGCCATAGAATCAAAAATAAAAGAAACTAAATACAACTATTCACAATCTAGATAGAAACAAGTACCTAGAAATTCTCAATCAATTCAATGTGTCTGATTGATCCCCCGTAGTGACAATATTTTGGATAACACTCAAATGCCTTCCTTAAAACCAATTATAAATAGGAAATGGTCATTGTCAATAAAAATACCCAGCTAAGAGTTGTGGTCAAATCCCACATAGAAAACTTGTCGGCGATTGTAAAGATAAAGGGTAAGTAGATACTAGTTTGAATTTAAACATACAATGTACAAAAAATATCACATAGAAGGCAATTTTTATAACTACACTTCTAATGGGGGTAAAGACGATATAGTTAACACTCAATGATCCATTGAAATTCAATCCAAGGTCAATCACTAATAGATAGTCTGAGTCATCTTAATTCAACCCTAGTCTCCTATCGATCTCAAAGGGTTAAATTGTGATATCTCCTTTCGATCTCAATCACATTAATACAAAACACCCTACTACCTTAACTAAGACTTTACTTTGTAGGAAGCCTTGAATTCAAGAATTAAACACTAAATTTTCTCCTTTAGGTATGAAATTCAAGATTCAAAGGTCAAATGCAATTAATAATCTAATTCTCCACTTCACAGATTATATATTCAAGGAACACATGAAGATCAGAAGTAAAGGTTGAGTATGCACTCTCAACTCATTAATTCAGAAATGAAAACTAGATTGAACCTATTTCATAAAATTAAACATGGAAACAAGGAATTACAAAAGCAGTAAAGCAATAATTCAAACACCGAAATAGCTTTGTCTATTTCTAGCACAAAAGCCCCAATTTCATACAAGTAATTACACCCACAATCCTAGCATTTAATAACAAGGAAATGAAGAAAGGTAAATTGTATTTACGAATATCAAACACGATCTCCAAATCCGCAAATGAAATGTGAGGCAACTTGCCTTCAGTGTCTCAACCCCCTAAATAAACAACACTATGGGATCTACTTTTTGATGTGTTTTTCTCTCTACAATCTTCTCTCTCAAACAATCATTGGATGATCAGTAATGCTCCATTCTAACCCTTTTTCTGAATTTGGGTCTAATGTTTGAGAATTTTGCATTTTCGCTCTGTCTGAAAAGGCTTGAATCGCAAAAGCAGAAGGAGGTTCTCAAAAGTGAATGTAAGATCACTTAAGCTAACTCCGCGGATCAGTTCATAGAAGTGAACGCCTCCACTCGCTGAAGTGACCTGTTGACCTTGTTGACTAGTTCGCTTAAGCGTACAGTTCTCCGCAGGAGTGAGACCCAAGGCTTGTTTTCTTCTAGGTTTTTCTCTTTTTCAGCTTCTACTCTACTTTTGTTCATCCATTTCTTTCCCAACATGAAAACACCTAAAAAAACACAATTCAAAGTATAATTAGCCTCTTTATATACTTTAGAGCAAAAATTTCACAAAAAAGAGCCTCAAATTAGTGCGAATTCACCACTCATCACATTTTCTATGTCATTTTGACCCCAATTTTAAGTCCTATAACTACCCTTCTACCCTAAAACTACCCCAACTCTCTCTATTTTAAGAAGAAAGCTAGGGTTTCAAGATACAATTCTCCAATTCCTCCATTAGTGTTGGGCCTTATTTATCAAGGTATGTAGGGTTTCATCAATGTGTTCAATTCAACCATTGAGCCCCAAATATTTCTCAATTCTCCACGTTCAATTTCATCAAATAGATTAAGTTTTATTCAATTCTTCATGGGTTCTAATTGTGTTTATTCATTTGTTTCAATTTTATCTTATTATGATTGTTTTGATTCAATTTCATATTTTTCAAGTGATTTACTAAGAACCAGTGCATTTTTCATTTTTTGACTATGAACTCTTAAAAACATGAATTTATGAAGAAAGCTATGAATATATGAATGATAAATTTATGGAAGTTTATGCATGATTTATGAAAAGATGTTCTATAATGTAGGTCATTTTGACATAAGCATCAATGAGATTGTGAAAGGACTTTCTCACATATTAAGGAATCATGATTAGGTGAAAGGTTTTCTGACATATGCACAATTCATGATTTAAGGATCTACTCTATGATGATTTAAGCTTTAATTAGCAACTTAATTGTGCTTATCCATGAATGATTATACATATAATGAATATGACTATTCCGTTGGGATGTTACTTAGCATCATGAGGACATTGAGATTGAGCGTCTTGTGTTAGAAGAGGCCAAGTCTAAAGAAGCAATATCCTTGTCCCTAATTGTCGCGACCCAGGGTTACACCCTAGATGTAACATTGTGTATAGGATCCCGAGACACCCTATACAAGCCACTTAGCATTCATAACATAATAAATAGAACAAAAGGAGTAAAAACAACATTACAAGTCCAATAGTTTTATAAAAGGAAAGCGGAAGTGTAAAACATTGGTCCCAATAGCCATCTTGTACAATAGAATGAAATTGGGCCTAGCCCATACATCATGTCCAATACTGAAATATAAGAAGAAAATTAAGAACAATGAAAGTTCATCCTCAAAACATGAGGAATCACAAAAGCTCGGGAACCTCGCAATCAACTACTAGCTACGAAACTGAGAAACCTAACTGTCGGACCCTACATTGGGGGAAATTTAGGCAAGACTATGCGTTAGTACAAATCAATGTACCACGTATGATAACTATGCATAAAACATTTAAATCATAATAAAAGAGGACATTTCATGACATGAAATTGACCAAGCTAAAATAACATATAATATGATTAGAAAACATAAGTCATAAAATATGGTCAATGCAAGCTAACATACTTAAAACCTTTGAACACATATGAGACACTTCTTGAAGTAACCTTAGTTCATTATTATGTGGTAATTAGCCTTAACAGACATATAGACCATGTGAGATATAACATGATTCCTCGGTATCTCCATGAGCGAAAAGGGTTGTCCTACTTTCCAAGGTAAGGACCATGAACTTCTAGCTTAGGTGAATCCACTAGCAAATGTTAATCTAGACAATCATCCTATGGGGGCACATAGGTAAGGGATAAGGAGATCGCTTCTAGAAACCCGACCTCTACTAATGGGAGAGCTTCCATCTCAGTATCCTCTCTGTGCTAAGCATAAATCCCATGGAATAGTCATTTCTTAATTGCTCTAACTATCCATGGAAGGACACGTCATCTTGCCAATCCAAGTAAGTCATTATCCATGGAAACGTATCATTCAATAAACAATCCAAGCTAAGTTTCATTAGGATAAATCTTAATCTTTGATTCAATTAGGTGAGAAGACCTATCAACCTTAGAATCCTTATTATTTGAGAAAACCTTTCACATCAAGCTTTCATGTGTATATGTGAAGTCCTTTAAACAACACAACAACAACATCATCATTGATACTTTACTCTCAAAGCATCGTTAAAACATATGCATAAATTTCATAAGAACATGCATAATTCCATAATTTACCTTTCAAGTCACAACCCACTTCTAATCATCAATATTTAGAAAAAATGGGTTCGATATGGATTTCATCACTGTTCATGTAATTCTATTAATACGTGCTTGATTTCATAAAACCTTTCCTTCATAATCAACCCACATCATATGAGAGGAGTTTGAAAAAGATGAGAATTACATGGGTTCATAGGAAAATCATCATAAAATCATATTATTTCATCAATTCATGCATAAGAGATCGTAATTCAATCATTTAAATGAATAATCAAGAGAACCCATGACAATTGAAGAAAACCCTAACTCAATTGAGGATTTCTAACTCTGAAAATAGAGGAATTTAGGAACTCCATGAATTGAAAGAAATTCATGGATGAAAACTATCATACCTTGAAGCCAAATTCTTATCTTCAATGGAAGAATTGAGACTTGACTTGAAACCCTAGGTTGAATCCTTCTTCCTCAAGCTTTCTAGAGAGAGAAATATTTGAGATTTCTTCGTTTTGGTGAATTTGAAGAGAATGCATTGAATGAACTAATTTAGGGGCTGGAATCACTTATATAGGGGTCTTAGTGAAAGGTAAAATGATGTAGTATAGAGATAAAATAATTAGGAAAAGACCCAACTACTCCTGAAATAACTGACGAACCCACCACCAACGGACCACTAATTACGAACCATGGACTGACCAACGGTCCATCCTACACGGCCATCGTCTATGGTAAGAATGGTGATTTTGGGGCCTTGGAACCACGGGCCCTCAACCCTGGACGGTGGTTTTACTGATGGTTCGTTGGTCATGATGTGGTTTCATGGCTTCTGAATAATTAGGGTGCCTAGTCTACGGACCACACCCACAGTCCGTGGTCCCATCCACTAGCCTTGGTTGGCCCTTGTGGCTAGCACTTGAAATTCCTGAAAACTACTATGTTCCCCTTTTTCGAATTCAGGTCTTACACTAACTACTTATTTCCGTAGATTTTAACTTAGAAAGATATGGCTAGGGGATAGAACTAATCTAGAAGTTTAAGGTCCTTGCTAAGGAAAGCAAGGACATCTCTCTTTAGTGTGGGAGTGAGACATAATACTCTATGTTACTGCTCACGTGGTCTATATATGTTAATAGTAAATATCACACGAAACAAACTAAGTTGTTCTTAAAGGTTTATGAAGTTTTCTATAAGATTTTAAGATTTGTTGACCAAGTTCCTAGTTTATGATTTTTCTTTATGGGTTTTTACTACATTTTAGCTTGGTCATGCATATCATGTTTTTCTTCATTTCCCGTGAAGATCATCTTTTATGTTTTATTGCATATCCCTTATACCTAGTACATTCTATGTACTAATGCATACTTGTTGTCACGACCCAAGCCTAGGGCCTAGACGTGACCGGCGAATGGGGAACCCGAAGGAACCCCAAACAAGCCTCATTGCATATCATTACACATCCTTGGTCGCGGAAGCAATTAAAATGACCATAAGCGATAAGCATAATGAAGGGGAAATCGGGACTGAGGGAGCAAGAGAAAGAGAATGATACATAAATACCATAGATGAGTCAAGCTCAAGCATAATACACAACTTGTCCAACACCACCTCTAAACATGGATACTTAGCG
>JAJOOR010008098.1:0-62331 GCA_036250505.1 Solanum acaule
CCTAGCTGTCAGAGTTTTCATCTGAGCACGTCTTCCAAGAAGGTTGACCAAAGTCAACTTTTCAAGTTATAAAAATCTCCAAAACAGGGAAACGGGCCTAAAACCCAAACGAACGACTAGGCGACCGAACAGTCAGTGCCATCAAGTCATAAATGACTTGGTGTCGCTACAGGAACGCTCTAAACGAGGGAAATAATGCTTTAATTTAAAAATGACCTGGAGGGTCATTACACTCCCTTGTTATGTAATTTTCTTCTTGACCAGTATTTATTATTATAATGTACTTTCTTTTTGATGTTACTTATTCTTCTTGACCAGTATTTATTATTGACCAGTATGGTTCTATTTCTTTCGTTATTTGGTATTCTACTGATTTTCTTGATAGTTGTGGTGTTTCATTACTATAGTTTATTCCTTTTATTCTTTTTGATGTTACTTATTTTGTCACTTACTATTTCTAAATCTTCTTTTATATCTATTTCTTTGTAACTATAATCATTGTTATCTATTACTGTAACAATTTGTTCAAAAGGGTTTTCTATTTTTGTCCTTTTTTTTTTGCTATTATTTTATGCTTTGTTGTTAATACATATAGGTTTTTACATCTTGCTGTGAATATTTTACTTCCTGGGGCTAATTCTATTCCTCACATTTTCCAATATAATACTAGAGATTTATCTATGGTTCTTATCGTTTATTGCTACTGAATAATTGGCGCTTATTATAAATTTGAATTTTTGGTATATTAGATTTCCTCTTACTGCACTTATTATGCTTTTTTCTATAGGTTCTACTATCCTATCATCTGCTAGGTATATTTCTATAGGTGTATCTATTCCTTCTCTAAAACATGCTTTTATTAATATCTCCGTTCCTCCTAGGTGTACGTATTTTATTGAGTCTTTAGCCTTAATTTCTTGTATTTCTTTATTTATTATTCTTTTATTTATTATTGGTATTTTTGTCTTTCATTTGGTATATTTACAATCTATTATGTGTTCCTTTTGACTTACTACGTAATATTCCTCCTTTTGTCGTATAGATAAATTCTTTATTAGTGGTACCCTAAATATTTTTTCTACGCTTAGGTCTAATTCTTTCCCTTTTATTTGTTCAAATATATTAGTATCAAATATAATCTTTTGTTCCGTAGATTCTTCATTTAAGTGTTCTTCTTGAGTTATTATCTGTATGTCTTTTTCAGTCATCTAGATTATATAAATTATTTTCTTCTTCTTCATTTATCTCATTCTCAGATAATTCATATATACTATCATCACTTTCTGGCTCATAATCTATATATTCTATTTGTATATATTCTTCATTATCTATTATCACTTCGGATATTTGTTTTTTCTTGGGATTTTTAGGTAATTTACAATCTTTAGCTATGTGTCCTAGTTTTCCACAATTATAACACGTACATTCAGTTAGTTTTTTCTTTGGTTTATATGGTCTTTTATTTTTATAATTTCTTATGTAGTACCTTCTTCGAGGTCTTTTATACTTATATTGAGATTTATATTTTTTGTATTTACCCTGTTTTCTATATTTCTTTTTATAGTAATCATTAGTACATCCAAATTGAGGTGCTACCTTATCTTTGCAACATGACAAGTTTTTTATTATGGTTTTTTCCATTTTTATTTCTTCTCTATATTTTTCACATATTTCTGAATACCATTTTTGTAAGTATCTTATTCTTGCTCCTAGAGTATCTTGTAGTTCTGGTTCATTCCAATCTTTTATTATCTTTGAACTAAAGGGTTCTGGTAGTTTTGTGAAGTATAATCTTCTTATTTCTTTTCCTACTTCTGTATTATATGTTTCTTTATAATAATATTCTCTAAATACGCATGTGTATTCTTCTATATAACACATGTTACATATTGCTAATTTTAACATTAGATTCCTGTTTAACTGTTTTTCTTTATTTTGTTCTTCTGTTTCTGTGGTTGTGCTGCTAAATTCATTTTTTATGGCTATTTCGTATTTATTTAATATGTAAATTGGCGTTGTTGCTATTTTACCGTCTATTCTCTTATTATTTTTTAATATTTTTATACTTTCTTCTGTTAGGTTTTGTAACCATAGTTTTACTGTTCTTATAAGTGTCCTTTTCTATGTATCCTGGTACTTCTGTCATTCCTATTTTATTATCTATTATTTGTTTTGATATATATCCTATCCATAGTTGAATTGTTTTATTTATATCTGTTACACAATATAGGTCTAAGAAATTATTTTGTGTAGTCGTTGGAATTGGTGTCCATTTTCTATTTAACCTTTTATTCCATATACTATTGTCTCTATCAGATTGTTCATAATTCACTATATAATATGTTAGATTTAATTTTTTTGAATTCTTAACTTCTGATGTACTTGCTTTTACATCTTCATTAATATCCCCTGTATTTATTTCTGTAAAATTTTGTGCTATATCCTTTTCTTCAATATTTGCTAAAAATTAAGTGTATGTTTCGCTTATATCTGAACCTTGTTCTGAGTGATCTTCGTTTATATCATCAACCCTTAATTCTTGTTCTTCTTCAATTTGTAATTTTCTTTAAATTTTTCTATTTCATCTTTTAATTTTGTCTCAATTTCTCTTTCTTTCGGTTAATTGTATATAGTTCTTTTAATGTAGCTAATTCTTTTTCTAAAGCAATTATCTTAACATTTTTCGTTTCTTCTATTTGTTGTATTTCTATTTTTGCTTGTCATTTAATGATTTCTATTTCTTTTTTCTTGTCTATTTCTTCATTTTCTTTTGCTATCCGTACCATGGCTGTTAGGCTATCTTCTAATCTTAATGTTTCTTTTTCTAGCATTAGACTTAAAGTTTCACCTATTTTTTTATATCTTCTTTCTAGATTTGAAAATATTATCTTTATTTTTAATCCATCCTGATTTTCATATGTTTTTTCGTCTATAGCAAATTCTTCTTTATTCATTACAAATTGTGCTTTAATTTATATTCAATTTGTTGTATTTGCATTTGTAACTTAAATATTGTTTTTCTTTGTGCTAATATAGATTTTTGGCATACTGCTGCATATATATTATAATTAAGTATTTCCTGTTTATATTTTAACTCGTGGCGCTTTTCTATAACCGCTTTTATTAATTCTTGTTTGTGTTGTTCTTTATTCATCTATTCATACCAGATAACTAATTCCTACGTTCTTAAAGTAGGACCATTGTTTTTAGCTTAAGTGGATAAACTAACTAGATCTATGTGGGAACATAGTTATGGGATAGTAAGATTGCTAAGAGATACCCTGCCTCAACTCAGATTAGGGCATCCATCTCAAGAGATTGCTACTAGAAACCTCACCTCAACTCACGTGAGAGCTTCCATCTTATATCACTATCCACTTGTTGCTTAGCATTATTCCCCACGGAGTACTTGAGATTCATTAAGTTCATTCATTATTATGGGATAAGAGATTGCTACTAGATACCCCGCCTCAACTCACATGAGGGCATCCATCTAAAACCCAACATTCATTCATTGGAAAGCTCATAGATTCAAAGATGAGATTAGCCTTTAACTTAAGAATCCCCTTACTGTGAGAAAGTACTTTCACAACAAGTCATTATCATTCATTAGAGTACAATTGAGAATAACCTTTCAATAGACTCATCATCATTAACATTATCATAGAACTTCATTTATTATTCATTCATGAGTGTGGGTGAACATGTCAGAAAAACCTTTCACATAACCATCATCGAAATAAGTTTAATTTAGAATATACTTTCAATCACCACATACTACATTCTAAACATGATAATCATTCATTCATTAGATCACACACACATACTTCACATCCTAATTATACATAGATCCTTCATATATATAGGGGTACAAGGAAGATATCCATCAATTCAATACCAAAATATACATAGTAAGTAAACACCTCCACCTTTCAAGTGGATCAATAGCTCAAGCACAATTCTACTTCAACATGTAATTAGGTCATAACTCTCCCTTTCAAGGCTATGATCACAAGTCACCAACAAACCTTTTATTACATCAATTAGGCATGAATAGTGATAGAATTGATCAATCTAAATCAATTTAAGCATAATCCATCAACATTCATTCATGATCAATAAACCCACTTCATAAAGGCACAATTTAAGAGAATTCATGGGTTCATAGAGTATTTTCATCATAAATCATCAATTAAACACTATTACAATCATAATTGGTAAATAGAAACTATTTGAAAACGTTTGATGAAAGAATCCATGAGATTGAGTAAAACCCTAGATTTTTCGTACTTTGAAGTCAACTTTGAATTGGCTCCTTGAATGAAAAGTTAGTCAAGGATCAAGACTACCATACCTTGCTATTGTTTCCCCAGGAAATTCCTTTGAAAAACTTGAACATTTGACCTGGAGAGCTTGAAGTCTTCACCTGCAATGGAGGTTTCTAGAGAGAAACTTTAGAAGGGGATGACAGGTTTTGATTTAGGGGTTTTAAAGTAATGAGATGAAAAATAGAGTTTAATACTTTTAATACTCTTAAAATACCATAAATAACTTAAAATAACCGTCCCCCAACTAATTAATACTCGGGGTGAAGTTACCAATCCACCCCTAGCTAGGTCGCAACTTGACAGCAAAATAGGTGCCATTCATTAACCACCCACCTACGGTTTGTAGGTGGGACCATGGGACGTACTGTCCAACCGCGGTTTGGTTCAAAGGCCCTCATTTAGGGGTCTTGACCTATGGAGGCCACCCACGTGGTATGGATGGACCTACTGGGCGTGGACACCTTCCTTAGGTCACCCTCATTTAAGCAACAAAACTCATTGGGGGCAGCCTTGGGTTTAGACTTAGGGTACTCCTCAAGGACCCCTAGGGGGGGGGGGTCCTTGGGGAGTCATACCTTGACGTTTAACCCCTCAACCATAGCTTGGGACAACATCAAACCACCTCAAACCTCATGAAAAACTCACACTCACTAGTTAGGCTCTAGTTTCACTTATTCATTTTATGGGCTGTTACATTATCCCCCACTTAGAAACATTCGTCCTTGAATGACACTTCGAACACATTAAGGGGTTAACAACTCAAGACTAGCAGCCCATCATGCATGCAACATCATATTCAAAACACAAAACTAGGAGGAAACATCTACTCCACATCAAACATAATCCATGCATTTCAAGAAAGTAGGAACAATATCTACAAACTCATTATGCATCATAACTTCAATATTTCTCATTTCATTGGAGGAATTACCTTCTCCAACTCATATTTGCTCATCATAACAACATTAAGCACATTGTGCAATTACACTCAAAAACACTTTTAGGCATGTTCAACATTTAACCTCATGAAGCATATAAGCAACTCATACTATATGTACATTAACATGAGGAACATAATTCATGAAAACTCATTTTCTCATTCAAACATAAACTCATTAAGAACATGCATAACATAAGGAGACCATGGAAACACATATTCACACACGACTCCAAAACATGAAACAAGCCAAAAGGAACTCTTTGTCTCAAGCTTGAATAGGCATATAAAGAAAGAGGTAAGGATATCAAAACTCTCAACAACTTTACTACTCAACATACTATCCCCCACTTAGGAGTAAACCCAACTAAGGCTAACATGAACATAACATAGGAACCTAAATTAAGACATTCACAACTTACAAATAACCCTCAACATACCGGTGTTTTTAAACTAGGAAGGTCCTCATTAAGCAACTCTTGCTCACAAACAACGTTACCAACACCACTCAAGGTCTCATATGAGTCCACCACACCGGGTCTACACTCCTCAAACTTACTACACCTCATAAGGTGAAAATTCAATCAAGCCTAACTCATGAACATCAAGGACACTCAAAGACCTTACCATCTAGGAAAATTATCCCCCATTTGGGAGAAAGCTTATACTAGCTCTTTTAAACTTCACTTCTTTCCATTCTAAGGTCGGAGCAAAACATCACTAAACCTTCACACTCATCATTCAAGGTGATTCTACACCAAGGTGAATTAAACTTCCACCCCTCTTAGAGGAGTCTATTGTCTCAACACTTCAAGGTATCACTTAAACACCACTATTCATCAACTCTTTCAACATACCTCAAAACTCATCATAACCTTCTACCAACATCACACATAACCATAAAGCAGCCTATTCACACTAAAGTCAACATCAAAATATTTAATCTTACATCTACCAGGCAACATAGCCATAATTGGCATCACCACGAACCTTCCTCCCTCACACCTTCTAGCATACTCCTTTCAAGTGGTCATACACTAAGGGCCATCGGATAAGGAACAAGAGAGAGACATTACAGAGTTAAACTCTATGGAACGACTTGAAGAATGAAGAAGTGAAACTTTCTTAACACCCAATAGCCTCCTATTCATAATGTGGTGCGCCTCACAATATGAACAATACTTTACTAGATGTGGTTTGATACATCCTAAGACCATTCCAAAATCTTGTGCTCTGATACCGTGATTGTCACGACTCGAGTCTACACCCCGAAAGCGATACGGCGTACTCGACCTTGAAGGGGTGTAATACAAGCTTCATAGCATTCTTAAACATAAAAACATAGAAAAATAGAGAAGAAGTTAAAACTTTCTTTACAATCGAAGACATTTTCATTAAGAATCAAGCGGAAGACTTTCTAGACTTTGTCTCAAATCATCTAATACTTTGAATACAACATTGGGACTTAGCCCATACAAAAGCTTTAACATAACTAAAAGACATAAAGGAACAAAGTGGGTTTTGTCCTTGAAACTATGAGGACTCACCAAGTCTTCATCTCCAAGCTCCTTAGAAACCCATCTTCCAAGTAAAGACATCCAATCACCAAACCCTATACTTTGGTGAAGAGATAAAGAAATATGGGTTAGCACATTATATGTAGTAAGTATGGAAGCCATGCAAAAACCATGCTTAAAACAGATATTTTCTGCGATAGTCAAGATATATGCCATTTTGATAAAATGTTCATGAGCTCGGAAGGTGATGTGATGCCTTGCACATTTCAGCATGTGTACTTCAAGTTAACTCCAACGGCAGTATTTAAACTCGAGACAGTAAGGTGGTAATTGAGCTTAACGTTGAAAGTTAAGTGCTAAGTTAAAGCAAAAGAGATTAATATTTAGAAAATGGAATAAAATAAGTGAGTTGCTTGCTTGACCTAACTAAGTTAGTAGGTGACAAGTAGGTGCATCACCTACTTTTACTTATTGACCAGTCCAAAGGACTAAGTAGGTGCATCTCCTACTTGAGCTATGGATCTAGTTAAAAAGGCCAAGGTTTATGGATCAGATTTGGGCCTATGCTAATGGACTCACTTGAGGCCCAAACTAAGTTAAATAAAAGGAAAATGAAATTTAAAAAGGCCAAGGTTTATGGATCAGATTTGGGCCTATGCTAATGGACTCACTTGAGGCCCAAACTAAGTTAAATAAAAGGAAAATGAAATTAAAGCGCAGCAGCCAAATCTGCCAAGGCCCAATATATTTAAGCCCAAGTGAAAGCAAGTAGGTGCATCACCTAGTTTGACCTTTTGAGCTGCTTGATGTACATAAGAAGCTGTATCGCCTACTTGACCAATTAGTGGCTGAGAATGGACCAAAAAGGGAGGTTCTAGAGGATATTCTTAAAGGTGAGGAAAGCTCAATATAAGATATATTGGCTGCTATTCTCACTCATTTTTAACACACAATATTAAGAATTAACTCCAGCTCTCTCTCTCTTTCCTCTTAAGGATTAAAACAACAATCTTAAAGTTCCTTCTAGGGTTCTTGAAGAAACCCTCATATCTGCAAACCAAGGTAAGAGAAACACTTATGGATTTAGCTTATTTCTCCCATGGAAGACTAGAAAATATGTTATCCATTCTCAATTATAAGTAGAAGGCAAAAGTTCCCACAAGTTACTGCTCACTTTCCTTAATTATTAAGATATTTTTCTCTTCTTCTTTGGTTTAAGTGTGAATGGAAGTTGAAGTTCTAGAGAAATTCAAGTTATAAGGAGAAGTTGCAGAAATTGAGGTAAGGTGACTGCTTCATTTTCTTCCTCCTTATGTATGAGTTTGAGTGAGGAATTATGGGTATGTTGTCGTAAAAGAACTCAAGGGTTGGTGAGTTCAATAATTGGTTGTATGATAAAGAATATTTGAGGCTGTTTTATTGTATTGTTGTTGGTCCAGCTTGGATAATCTTGGAAAAGGATATATAATGTATGTATTGTGCAGAGAAGGAGGTGTGGTGATACACATTATTTTAATGGTTGTATGGGCTCAGTATCCGTCAATGTTAGCTACTGTTTTATGGGGCTCACGGTGTGATGGCTGCTAATTTTAGTTTATCATGACTTATATTGTAGATTAAAACCTAAAAGGGGAGGCTGAATCGTGATAATTGTATTGGTCAGAGGATACGGTATGTAAGGCTATTCGATTTCCTATTTCCTGGCATGAATCCAACACTTTTATTACAAAGTAAGCTTTCTAATTGCCTTGGTGGTGACTGATCCATAGTTGCAGTTCCTACTCCCTAGAGCATTAAAGTGAGTACTCTAAAAATGATCCTAGATTACACATGGTACATATGTTTATATGTTGGATATACATATATGTTACCTTTTCACATGTTCATATGTTCCCTTTATTGGTTATTACTCCCATTGTGTTAGACTATAATGTTACCTCACAATATCCCTACTTGGTCTATTGTACATTTTATATGTACTTACTTGGAATATGTATCCGTCCTTAAGTTGAATCTGTCCACATTCTCCCTTGGTTCCACGTTCATGTATACCTTGTATTTGATATTAGTTAGTGAGTATTTGGCTATCATATAGATTTCAAATGTCTTGGATGAATGTTAAATGTCTTCACTTGATATGTGCTTCAATTTGAGTTGTCAAAATGCTTACTGTGTCATATAAGCTCCTAAGTATTATGTTGATGTCACATTTGCTTCCCACGTCATTGTCATTATCGTAAGTCCATATTTGTATGTCTTCTACTACTGATCCATAGTTCCAAATCTCAAAAATGATTATGACTACCAAAACAGCAAACTCAAAAGAGCTATGATCATCAAAAGAACAATCTCAAAAGAGTTACGAACATCAAAACAACAATCTCAACGATTAAATAATCTAAGTGAAGCAATCTATATAATTATGGGTGGCAGCCCAGGGGCAAATGCCTAGCATGGATCGATCCCTATTGGTATAGAAGGGTGGAAGCTTAGGGGTGAAATCCTAGGATAGGCCGATCCCAATTGGTATAGAAGGGTGGCAGCTCAGGGGTGAAAGCCTACCATGGGACGATCCCAATTTGTGGAATTATGAGGACAACATCCCAGGGGTTAAAATGCCTAGCATGGGTCATCCTGTTCTACCACTGATAAGGTGGTCATTTGTATCATATGCCTTATAAAGATTATAACGTATATCAAAGTAAAGAAAAGAATGTAACATACACGATTCCACAAGTATAAACAAAGGTGGTCTCTAATCCCTATCTATTGGTAATTGATTTCACTTAAGCTCTCATTTTACATATGGTTGTATTATGCCTTACATATTCAGTACATTCTTTCGTACTGACGTCCCTTATTGGGGACGCTGCATTTCATGTTGCAGGTATAGGTACTCAACAAATAGATATCCCCAATAGAAACACATGATACTCAGCAGTTGTTGGTGAGCTCCATGTTGATTTGGGTCTTTGTCGAGTCTTTACTATGCATATTTTCCTAATGGTACAGTCATGGATTCCAGTAGATGCTTTGTAGATATTGTAAAGCTATCATCTGTATTCATAGTTTCACTAGTCACATGTATTGTATACGAAACATCTCATTGATAAATCCATTTGCATAGTAGTTTACTTTCTTATCATAGGTCACTTGTAAAGAATGTGTTCATATTGTACTTGTCCGCGTCTCATAGGGTTGTGGTGAGACTCAACTCTCATAGTGAGAGTGCCAATGGAAGTCCAGAAGGGGGTCAGTGCAACAAGGACGTCACTCTGTATCATCCATGGGACTGGACCCTCTAATCGGGTCGCCCTCACATCAGCTGAATGGACCAGGTGCCCCATCTTCAGGATCATAGAATAAGTAATCTTGGAGTACTAGGAAGAGGTGGAAGTACCAGGACCCTTGGAGGAAGAAGTGGGAGCGGATGTAGCTGAAGGCCCAGAGGCCGGAGTAGGCAATGATGCCTCTGCAGGTATAGAGTCAATGTCCACCTCCGGAGATGTATCTACTGGGGCTGCTCTCCTCCTGTCGGCCTCCTTTCATGTGTACTCAGCCTCTATACGCCGAATGTTTGTAGAAGATAAAGGAGTGACCTCAATATCTCTCGTCGTGTCCCGAGGAACTCCAGCACGCCGACACAACTCTGTGATCAGCACCGGGAATGGAAGAAAGGTCTGCCTCTATTTAGCCCTCATGGCCATCTCCTGCTCTATGATAAGTCCCATGTCAATCACATAATCGATCCAAGGCAGGCCGCCTTAGGATGGCAGAGAATGGACTCAATCTGGGATGGCATAATGGAGTTGCTGATTAATCCAAACCAATATCGTGCAATTACACTCAAGTCCCTCTTCTCGATCGAGACTCCTGCCTCAATCCACCTCAGGGTGGTGTCAGAGATGAGAGGAGCTATCAATCCCTTAAGCTCATCCAAGGGTGTTGTAGATGTAGCCAAATTTGGGTAGTCAAAGTTTTCTTCTCTATCAAGTATCGCGTAGATATGATCACGGCAACAGTGTACTACTGTCCCCCGTACCATTATGGACCCCACTGTTCTGAACTCACTAGCCTTCTTCTTGCTTTTTGAAACCAGATCACCATATTGTGAGTAAAACTTTTGGACCTATGTAAGGGCCTCGGGACCTGGCAAACTGCTCAAAATGATGGTTCTAGAATATCTCCCTCTCCCTAGACTATTTGACATCTAAGCCTTCAATAGAAGGTAGCTTCTCCTCAAGGATCGTACGCAACCCATCAGCTTTCAATCTATTAAGTAGCCGTGGAAGAGGAACTACAGGTGGCACTGGAGCTACAGAAGGTGCCGGAGCTGGCACAATATCTACTGGAGAAGAGGCTGTTGGAGCTCTCGATGAGTTAGTGTGAGACATAGCACAGATCTCAGCCCATCGGGACTGTAGTGGTTGGTCGTCATCCAGCTCAGAAAATGCTACTGGGGAGCCCTCACTATTGGATTTGTGCTCTGAATCCTCAGTAGCGAGCCTCTTGCCTTTTCCCTTGGCTTCCTTTGGAGGCTCTGCTCTTCCCATCTTAGGAGGGTTGGGTCCTCCTTCATTCATTACAATTCCCCGTGCTCTTTTGCGGGGCGGAATGTCTAGGTTGCTTCTAGCCATTCCTGAAAACACATAAAAAATTATCAGAAAGATCTCAAGAAAAATTGCAGAAAATATTTGCAGACAGACTCACCGAATCGATCGGCAAGCTAGGTTGGGCTCGCCGAAAGGATTGGCTCAAAATTCCTAGAAAATTTGGCATGTCGACGATGGGATGGACCTTTCGGTGAATCACCGACATCATTCGACGAGCCAGGACTAGCCCACCGAAAGTTACAGTGCATTTTAGGGGTCAAGGGGGCAGAAAGGGTTATCAAGAACGACTTTTTGTGAGTCACCGAGAGCACTCAGCGAACACAAGGTTCTCGCCGAAAGTTACAGAATAAAACTCAAGATTTAGCATGAAATTAAAGGCAATAAGGGGGATTCGGTGAACCGCCGTGTGGTTTTGCGAGCTCAATCCATGACGAGTGCTACATTATCTCCCCCTTGGGAACATTTGTCCTCGAATGAAGACTAAACTAGCTGAATATGGAGGGAAAGACCTGCAAACCCCACCACTAAGCAATGGAAACTGAAATCTGACTGAACTAAGTTCCAAGAACATGCAAATACGCTAAAAATGTAAGTATAACTGAAGGAACATGATACTAAGACTGAATCTACACACGAATGACTGAAAATGAGAGGAACTATTACCTCAAGATGGAATGGAATAGGAAGGAAAGAGATGAGGATACTTGGCCTTCATGGCAACTTCTGCTTCCCAAGTAGTTCCTTCTATAGACTGACTCCTCTACAAGACCTTAACTGAAGTGACTTCTTTGTTTCTCAACCTTTGATACAGACGACCAAGAATCTCAACTGGCACATCCTCATAAGTGAGGCTATCCTTCACAGCCAAACTTTCCAATGGCACTATGGATGCAGGATCACCCACACACTTCTTCAACAACGAAATGTGAAAGATCGAATGCACTAGTTCTAGTTTTGCTGGAAACTCTCATAAGCCACTTTAACAACTCTTTTCAAGATCTTGTAATGTCCTACATAATTAGGACTGAGCGTCCCGCTCTTGAAAAATCTCATCACCGCTTTCATAGCTGATACTTTTAGGAAAACCCAATCATCAATTTGGAACTCCAAGTCCCTTCTCCTTACATCTACATAGGACTTTTGGTGACTTTGGGCTGTCTTAAGTCTATCTATGCTGATATGAACTTTTTCCATAGCATCATGAACAGAATCTGGCCCTATCAAGGTTGATTCACCTACTTCAAACCAACAAATTGGATATTTACATCTACTCCCACAAAATGCCGCATTAGGGGCCATATGAATGCCACAATGGTAGTTATTATTGTAGGCAAACTCTATAAGAGGAAGGTGATCATCCAAACTACCCTTGAAGTCGATCAGACAAGATCTCAACATGTCCTCTAAGGTCTAAATGGTACGCTCTGCCTGACCATCCATCTATGGATGAAATGTTGTACTAAGATTAACCAGAGTACCAAGACCTTTCTGAAATGACTTCGAGAAATGATAGGTAAACTGAGGACCTCTCTCTGAGATTATAGACAAAGGAACCCCATGCAACCTGACTATCTCATTAATGTAAAGCTTGGCGTAGTCCTCCATCGAATCTGTAGTCTTAACAACCAAAAAGTGCACAGACTTAGTAACATTGTCAACTATCACCCAAATGGAGTCATGTTGTCTGTGAGTATGAGGTAAGCCTGTAATGAAGTCCATATTGATCACTTCCCACTTCCATGTAGGAATGTTAATCTCTTGAATAATATCTCCTAGTTTCTGATGTTTTACCTTCACTTGCTGACAATTAGGGCACTTAGCCACAAAATCTGTTGTATCCTTTTTCATACCATTCCACCAAAAGACTTCCCACAGATCACACTACATCTTAGTGGCCCCTGGATGAATAGAATACCTAGAGTTATGGGCTTTTGCAAGAATTTGTTGTCTCAAATCACCCACTATAGGAACACATAAACGACCTTGATACCAAAGCATACTATCTCCCCCTAGGGAGAAAACCTCAACTCTCTGATGATGAATTGCACCCTTGATGAGTTTGAGATTTGGACTCATTTGGGGCTTTATTTTTATAGATTTAGTTTCCTCATATGCTTAATTTGTGCCATAAACTAATGTTAAAGCCTTGATTTTCAGGTATATGGATTGATGAACAAATCAAGGACACCAAAGGCAAAATGGAACAAAACAAACTGAAGAAATGAAGAAATGCAAGCCTGGTGATTGCGAAGAGAACTTGGTGAATCATCGAGTAGCTAATTTGACCGCCTAAAGTTCCAGTGTGCCAGCCCTGAGGGAATAAACCAAGTCAGCGACAAAAGGGGCAGGTGGTGAATCGCCGAGCAGTTCCACGATGCAAAGAGAGATTACCTAAAGTTACAGGAATTGAAGATGCGAAATGCCAATGCAAAAAGGTGAAAGAATTGGGCGGTTCTTCGAGTGTTTCGGCAAACCCGACTTACTTCGCCTAATGGCCCTTCATGGCTAATTTTTGGCGACTATAAATTAGATTTTGAACAGTTAATTTAGGAGGCTGAATTAGTCTAGAATACTTTTCCCTTGAGTTTTTCATAGTTTTGAAGAATTTTAGAGATTTAATTTTGTGATTTTGGAAGTGGGTTTCAAATTTTCTACAAATTGAAGCATTGTAAAGAATAAATTTCTCTTACCCAGTTGATGGCTAATCGATTCAGTAATCATTTTTTCTCTTTTGTGATGTTTGGCTATAACCTCAATTTTTGGATGTGCTCATGTGATTATGTGTTGAATTAGTTTTTGGGTAATATTAATTGCTAGTTTAAATGCTAAATTAAAGTGAGCTTAATCATTAATCGTGGTTCAATTTATGAATTGTAGTTGCAAATGCAGTTCTATTTTTGTGTTCTTGGCTTGTTCGAGAGAGAGGTTTTAGAACTAAGATTATTGGTTAATGATTTGTAGGTATTGGGTTGAGTTGGGTTTAGCTCGAGAGAGTGAATCCTAAACTCAATCCTACCCATCTAGTGAGAGAGAGTGGATGAATTAAGGTGTGGGTTGTTCTTCATTGTTATGCTTGTTGATGTTAGAAAATTGAAAAGATTATTTGGGGTGCAAGCTAATGAGGATCCCCATGAGCATATCAGGAATTTTGTGGATGCCTGTGGACCGTTCTCATTTAAGAACATATCGCATGAATCAGTCCGTCTTAGGTTGTTCCCATTTTCGTTGATGGGCCAGGAAAGTAAGTGGTTGGCTGAGCTGCCAAGAGACTCCATGGCTTCTTGGATGGAGCTGATCACAGTGTTCCAAGTGAGATTTCCCCCCATCAAAGATGATGATAATTAGGGGTAGTATCCAAGGTTTGCAACGCTTGGAGGGTGAGCCAATCCATGAGACGTTGTTGAGGTTTAAGAAGTTGGTGCTGCAATACCCAATTCATGGACGACCCAGTAATGTGTTGCTGCAATACTTCTATAGGAGCCTCGATTTGATGAACAAAAGAGTCGTTGATCAACTTATTCTCGATGGTATAATGCACCAACCTTATTAAGTAGCATCTCAACTCCTCGATTGCATGACCAAGATCAATAGGGCATGGTACCCTCATGAGGACCAAGTCTCTCCTCTCAATTTAATAATGACAAAAGAGCAGATCAAAAATGATCAAGAGAGAGACCAAACCATGGAAAAGATGATGACCCAGCTGGAGATCTTGGCTAAAAATGTCATTGGTGTTGGTACAAAGAGTGTTAATGTGTGGGTGTTGGTGGAATAAACCCCGATGAGGCACAATTTGAAGTGATGTACAATGAGGAAGTTATCTTCCTAGCCAATCAAAGAGGAGGATATCGTGAAAACTACCCAAGATCGGGTGGAAATTAAATCAAGGTTGAAATAGAGATCAGGGTTGGAGAGACCGTGACAGAGATTGGTGTGATTGCAATGCCACTTGGAAGGAAAGAGATGGGGAGAAGGATATGTATGTTCCTCCCTATTAGCGTCAAAAGACCAAAAAATCTGAAGGTGGCCGTGTGGAAGACTTGCTCTCACGCATTATCAACAAGGTTTAAGGGTCCGACAAAGTGTTCAAAGAAATGAAGGAGGAAGTCTCGACTCTCAATCAGACGGTGACCTGTCATTCAATCTCTATTAAGCAACTAGAGACCCAATTGGGTCAATTTTTTTAACATTTGAATCTAAGACAACAAGGGGGGTTGCCCAGTGATACAATGTCAAACCCAAAAAATGATGCTTGAATGGGAACTTTCATTGTGCCACGACGTTAACTAAGGAACTTCTTGGAAGGCAACCCAAGTTTTTAATACTTTAAGTTTGATTTTGAATAACGGGTGTTGATTGTGCAGGTTAAAAAGTGAAGTGTGTTGGAAAAGAAACAGTTTGACGAGCCAAAAGACTAATTGGAGACTCACCGAAGAGGTTGGAGAGCTCGACTTGGACCGCTGTTGGACCCACAAAACCTGAAATGGAAGTCTGTAAAACTCGGTGAGCCAATTGCTTAATCAGCGAGCTCGATTTTGCCTACCGTTTGAACCCCCAAATTGACTGGAAGTCCTGTAAAAATCGGCGAGGTAAAGTATCACTTGGCACATCACGGAGTGGTTCTCTGTGGACGACTTACTCAGCCAAAAGTGCCGCGAAATGAAAGGTTCTAAAAGGCCAAACAGTTTAAAATTTCAAAATCTTTCATATTCTCTCTCTAACCCCGTGCACTCTCACCTGAACTTTAGATCTTCCGTATTTCATTATTTTATTTGCTTTTTGTGCGTCATCTCATGCTCGAAATTGGAATACTTCGCCGCCTAGCTTTTAAAATTCTAAATTCAGCATACAAGTTGGTTTTCCAAACTCCGTACTTTAGTTTAGCTGTTAAACACAAATGCAATAGGTAAATGTTTTTTCATATGAGTTGGGTAATAGCTTAAATTTCGTTGTATGTGTCGCATTACCCGTAATATGTTTGGACTTGTGCCTAAATGCTTAAATTAGTGGTTTCCCGTGTTTTGTGCAATTAATTTGGTTTGAAATTGTTGGGTTGCAGTTGTTTTGTATTGGGTCTAGTGCGGTGAAGTCTGAGTAACCCCTAATTGGGCCAAATGACATAATTCGCTTAATGATGGAGCATTTGATGTCATTCTTAAGGGCAAAAGTCGTCAAATGGCCAATTTTGGCCAAATTTGGGGAAGTCTGAGTACCCCGAAGGCATAGGTCATATGGGTCTAGTACTAATTGCATGGGTTATGTGGTTGATTTTTATTTTGGGGGCTGTGGGCTAGATTTTGGGAAGCGGGGTTGAAAATTGGCATATTGGGCCATTTGGCGAGTTGCATCGAGCTCATCGAATGATTCAACAGTTCGCCAAAGTACCCCTTAGCTTAAATGAGTATGTAACTTTTGGTTGGAAGCCTGAGATCACTGAGTTCACTCGGCGACTCACCGAAAGGTTCCTTTGATCGCCTTTTCTGTGCCCCTAACCCCTAAAATACATTGTAATATTCGGCGAGCTAGTCTAACCTCGCCGATTGGTTTCAGGGATTCACTGAACGGCCCTGAACATCGCTGACATGCCTTAATTCTGGAAATTTTTCAAGCTGGTTCTTTCGGCGAGCCCAATCTGGCTCGCCTAAGTGACTTGGTGACTCACCGACTAGTTCGGCAAGTCTTTTTGTAACTTTATTTCTGCAATTTTCTTATACGATCTATAACACTTTTTGATGTGTTTTGCAGATATGGATAAACCCAAATTGCCAGGGAAAGACATGCCAGCTCACAAGCGAGCGAAAGAGATCATCATAAATGATGATGCAACGGCATCCAAAGCAAAGGCAACCAAACTTCCTACCACGGGTGGGAAAGACAAAGGAAAGGGCAAGGATCTCGTAGTTGAGTCCCCGAAGGTCAACTCTGACAGTGAGAGAGTCTACATGACTTACCTCACCACATTTGAAAGCGAAGGAGAATACCAAGATTCTCAGGCTGCCATCTTTGAGCCTAAGGATGACCAGCTTCTATTGGCTCGGAGAGATGAAATGCGCTCCAAGAGGATACATGATCTGTCTAGGATTCGAGTGACTCAGACTACTACTCCTCGTCCTCAAGCTCCAGATTAGACTGTGGTCCCAGCACCAGCTGTATAGGGTCCTCCTCCCCGGTCTCTCAACAGACTAACGACTGAGGGACTGAGGACTCTCATTGAGGAAAAGAGATTTTACAGAAATAGTGTGGTGGACAAATATCTGGAGATATGAAGCACCCTAAAGTCCCACAATTTCTAGCTCTTTACTAAACCCCGGGGTCCCTACATTCCTAACTGGGTCCGGGAGTTCTACTTAGCCTATAGAGCTTTGGTACCACCGGGCGGCTGCCTTCAAACCAGTGGATTATGTAGTTGTCTGTGGAAGGAAAGTAAAATGTGATGACAGAATCATTGTATTGGAATGAACTAACAAACTTACAGATGACTAACATAGTATGATCAATACAACGACTTTGAAGGATATGAAAGGTTGGTTGGCTCCTCTTCTGTCGGACAATACTCCTAGGTGGATTGAGGCTGGAGTGCCAATAGAGAAGAAAGACCTCAACATAGCAGCGAGGTATTGGTTGGGTTTCATTAGTAGCACAATCATGCCATCCCAGAATGAGACTATCCTCTGCCACACAAAGGCGGCCTGTCTTAGTTCCATCATTGCAGGGAAGCGCATCAATTTAGGTAAAATTATTAGACATGAGATGGCTATGAGAGCTAGGCAGCGATATACATCTTTTTTTTTCCAGTATTAATCAACAAGTTGTGCAGAAAAACCCGTGCGCCACGTGATGAGAAGAAAGATGTGGAAGTGATTCCCACCTCCTCTTCTGACATTCGACGTATTGAGGTCGATTACTTGAAGGATGGGGCTGGGAAGGAGAGGGTAGCTCCGGTGGATGTATCCCCGGAGGTTGATATTGAGACACTACCTATATAGGTAGTATTGCCTACTCCGGCTACTAGGCCTTCAGGTATTTCTAGCTCTGCCCTTTCTATGACTCCGAGTTCTTCTATCGCACCCCTACCTCCTAGGCCTACTGCAATTACTGTTCCATCCCGACCTCCACTCACCCAGGCCATATAGCTACAGATGGTGCACCTAACCTATTGTGCTAACGTGCGTGCCTCCAAGCCAGAAGATGTACTTCTTGGGATGATTCATAAAACTCTCACCACTGCTATGACACCTCTTAGGGATGTTATTGATCCCCTCATGGAAAGGATAGAGGTGTGTGAGAGAGGTCAGAGAGCCACTCATGAGGTAACGATCTTAAATTCCATTAATATGTAAATGATTTTTTGGACCGTGGAGATCCCTGATCACCTAGACAAACATATTTCGGCCTGTTCTTATGTGCCTCCATCTACTACCAGAGATGAAGTTAGAGCTGATGATGTGGCTGTAGAGTCTGAGCTGAGGCTGATGAGGAGCAACTTGGTGTTTAAGAGGAAACAACCTAGGGCCTGACTAAGGTCGATGAGGATATTGTAAATTTGTCCATTCAGACATCGTTAAGAGTTACTTCTATGGTAGGCTCTAGTGGATCTAGTTTTGATGTTGGACCAGGCATTGATGCGCATCCCCAAATTATGACCCCATGCACTGATGCCCAGACAGATGGAGTGACTGCGATGTAGACTTCACCCCAGTCTTAGCTTGGAAGTATGACATCTTTACCTCCCTCTTTGTTATTTTTATTGATTATCTTTGTTTTACTTCGCATTTGAGGACAACTGCTTTTCTTTTGTGGGTGGGTGAGGTATTTCCACACCTACCTCTTGTGATTATATTTTATTTGTGAATATTAGGTTTTGTGATCTATATATGTGTCTTTAACTTAATTTTGTGGATGATTGAGCTTGTGCCTCCTTATTTTAAATGGAAATGGTTTTGAACCTAATTTTAAAATTTGGACCACCTCTATTATGTGTGATTGTGGTTGTTGTTCTGCGAATTTGAGTATCGGTTATGATCAATATCGATGTCTTTAATAGTGTTCTTAAATGAACAAAATAAATGTGTGGCTATGATAAGGCCAATGAAGTTGCATAGACAATGTGTGAACATTTAGCATCTCATTATGACTAGTCGGTTATCGAATGAATCTCTTGTGATGAACTTTGCACACTAGCTAGAAAATGTGGAGTCTTGTTTGATATTGGTGCCAATGCCTTGTGTGATGAGATTACCTTGAACATTGTGTGTGACAACACCTAGAATTTGCCTCGTTGGTTCGGTTGACTAAGTGATACAAGCACTTGAAATAATCTCAGGCAACAATTTTGAAGAGTGAAACAATTTGAAAATATACCTCTCTTGTGACCAACCTTGTGAGATGTGTGAACCTTTGTTGAACCCTCTTGAGCCTCATCTTTTTCTTGGATGAAACTTGAACAATTGTGACCCCTCTCTATCCATTCAGCAATAACTTTCATAAAGTGTGGTTGTGTATGAATAGCCAACTTAGTCCAAAATCCTAAGTTGGGGGTGTGGTGAAAAGAGAAGTAAAATCAAGAAGTGTGAGAAATCCACCCTTGAGCAATGGTTTTGAAAAGGATGGAACCCATCCATGTATAAAAAAAAAGAGAAAAGAAGAAAGAACATAAAAAGAATTAAAAAAAATTGTGAAATAAAGTAGTGGAAGTTGCAAAAGAAGTGGGGTATCCGGTAGTTCCTTTGAAGTTGAATAATGGGGTGGATTATGAGCATGAGCAAAATTTTAAACAAAAGGGAAGAAAGTGATGTTCAGAACACACTTCATGAAGGTAGAAGTCACTGAGCCTAAATGACCATACGTTTACACTCAGCCTTGTTACAAGCCTTGAAAAGACCTTTGTGATCATGAGTGAGCTGAAATGAATGTTGATTGGAAAATAAGGGCAAACCTATGGGTGAAGTCATTCGTGTGTTAATCTTTGTGAGTATGAGAGTCGTATGTGATTCCGGAACTATAAATTGTCGACGAACTATGTGTGAATAGGGAATCATCTTTGTTGTGAGGGCATTTGAGTACCTTTGTTGAGCTTGAACTTGCATTTGAAGCAAGTATTCTGAACTTGAGCATCTTTGTTAATGGTGAGTCACAATTTCAATCTTTGATTGCACAATTGATCATTGCATGAGTAAGTTGAGCCTTGTTGTGTGCATTAATGTTGAGTCTTATACAGCACTATTTGAGACATCCTTTATGAACTACTGATATTGGGTTTTATTTGAGGGCAAGCAAAAGTTTAAGTTGGGGTGTTGGTGAGTCCGAGATTTAGACTCATTTGGGGCTTTGTCCTCAAATTCTTAATTTGTTCCATAAACTGATGTTAAAGCCTTAATTTTCAGGTATATGGATTGAGGAACATAGCATGGACACTGACAAGAAAAAAGGAACAAAACAAACCAAAGAAATGAAGAAAGGCAAACCTGGTGATTGCCAAGAGTACTTGGCGAATCGCCGAGTGGCTAATTTGACCGCCTAAAGTTCTAGTGTGCCAACTCTAAGGGAAGAAACCAAGTCGATGACAAAAAGGGGCAGTCAAAGCATCACCAAGCAGTTCCGCGATGCAAAGAGAAATCGCCCAAAGTTACAGGACTTGAGGATGCTGAATGACAAGGAAAAAAGGCGATAGAATAGAGGATTGGGTTGTTCGCTGAGTGGTTTGGCGAACCCGACTTACTTCGCCTAATTGCCCTTTGTGGCTTATTTTTGGCGACTATATATTAGATTTTGAAGAGTTAATTTAGGAGGTTGACTCTGGCTAAATTAGTATAGAATACTTTTCTCTTGAGTTTTTCATAGTTTTGAAGAATTTTAGAGATTCAATTTTGAGATTTTGGAAGTGGGTTTCATATTTTATGTAAATTGAAGCATTGTAAAGACTAAATTACTCTTACCAAGTTGATGACTAATCGATTCGGTAATCGTTTTCTCTTTTATAATGTTTCGCTAAAACCCCAATTCTTGGGGTGTGGTCATGTGATTCTGGGTTAAATTGGTTTATGAGTATTGTAAATTGCTAGTTTAAATTCTATATTGAAGTGAGTTTAATCATTAATTCTAGTTCAATTTATGAATTGTATTTGCATATTCAGTTATATTTTTGTGTTCGTGGCTTGCTCGAGAGTGAGGTTTTAGAACTAAGATTATTGGTTAATGATTTGTAGGTATTGGGTTGAGCTGGGTTCAGCTCGAGAGAGTGAATCCTAAACCCAATCATACCCATCTAGCTCAAGAGAGTGGATGAATTAAGGTCTGGGTTTTTCTTTATTGTTATGCTTGTTGATGTTTGAAAGAAATTACCTAATTCGGGATAGTTGTTCGAGAGAAAGCTATCTCCCTTGTAGTCTAGCCTACTCACTGATTTGGTGTTGTTTACTAGTAGTTTCAATTACCTATATATTGAAATTTGCCTATAATCGATCACATCTCGAGAATTCATCTCCTTATTGTTATTTCAAATTGTTTGACTGTGTTGTAATTGATAATTGCAAACCAAAATCCCCATCTAACATTCGTATCACCCCTTTAAATTTGGTTCATGTCTTTTTTTCGATATTTTTTATTCATATAGCTGATCAGATCACATTTGTACTTCCTAATTGATTTTGAACACGTACCGTTCTCTGTGGGATTCGACCCCAACTCTTTGTTGGGTATTATACTGCTTAACGATTATTTGCACCTAGAATTGGATGAGGTGTGCTTGAAATGTTAATCAACCCTCTAGTTGAAGCAATATAAGATTAGTGTCTTTCTTTTCCTTAACCTCCGCTTCCAATGAAGATTCTGACTCATTCTGAACTGTTACACCACCATATGATATGCTTATAAGGCGAACTCCCAGACGAGCAAGCCGGTAAACATCTTTTGCTAGTTCTTTCCTTTGTTCCTCAACATGCACTACATTACCCATAGATAGTCTGCTAAGAGCGTCAGCTACTACATTGGCCTTACCAGGATGGTAAAGCACATTCATATCATAGTCCTTCATGAACTCAAGCCATCTCCTCTGGCGAAGATTCAACTCTTTCTGGGTGAACACATACTGAAGGCTGTTATTGTCTTTGAACACCATACAAGTATTGTCTCCAAATCATAAGGGAAAATACTACGTCTGCAAGCTCGAGGTCATGAGTCAGATAGTTCTTCTCATACACCTTAAGTTTTCTAGAAGCATAAGCTATAACCTTACCATGCTTCATCAACACACAACCTAGGTCAACTGTGGATGCATCACAATAGATCACATAACCGTCTTAACCCTCGGGTAGAGTCAAAACAGGAGTTATAGTCATCCTAGTTTTCAGTTCTGAGAAGCTCTTCTCACAATCGTTAGAACACTAGAACTTAACCTTTTTCTAAGTCAACTTAGTCAGTGGAGAAATTATGGATAAAAATCCTTCCACGAACCTTCTATAACAACCAGCCAAACCTTAGAAATTTCTGATATCTGTAGGAGAGGTAGGTCTGGGCCATTGTTTCACTGCCTCTATTTTTTTGGAATCCACTCGAATCCCTTCGCTATATACTATATGCCCAAGAAAATTTAACTGATTGCAACCAAAACTCATATTTGCTAAACTTAGCGAATAATTGGTAATCTTTGAGAGTTTGCAGGACCACCCTCAAATGAGTCGTATGTTCTTCCTCATTCCTAGAATAAATGAGGATATCATCGATAAAGAGGATAACGAACAAGTCCAAATACTGCTTGAACACCCTGTTCATCAAATCCATGAAAGTTGCAGGAGAATTGGTTAGTCCAAATGACATAACTACAAATTCGTAATGACCATACCGAGTTCTGAAGGTTGTTTTTGGAATGTCACAATTTCTGACTCTGAACTAATGATAACCGGATATGAGGTTTATCTTCGAGAAATGACTAGAACCTTGAAGTTGGTCGAATAAGTCATCAATCCTAGGTGTAGGGTACTTATTCTTGATAGTGACTTTGTTCAACTGTCGATAGTCAATGCACATCTTGAGAGAACCATTGATGATGCACCCCATTGTGAAATACTTTTTCTGATGAAGCCCTTATCTAGAAGGTCTCTCAACTGCTCTTTCAATTCCTTAAGCTCAACTGGAGCAATTTTGTAGGGAGGAATAGAAATAGGCTGCGTATCTAGACGGATATCAATTCCTAAGTAGATTTCCCTTTCTGGAAGAACTCCGACAAGATCTTCTAGAAACACTTCTGGCAACTCATTTACTACTGGAACTAACTCAAGAGTTGGGGGTTTCAGAGCTTGAATCCTTAACCCAAACTAGATGATAGAGGTAACCCTTAGAGATCATCTTTCTAGCCTTAAGGTAAGAAATGAATTGACCCATAGGCACTGAGCTACTACCCTTCCATTCTAGGATTGGCTCGTTTGGAAATTGAAAATGAACGATCCTAGTTCTACAATCGACTGAGGCATAACAAGAATGTAACCAATCTATTCCTAGAATGATATTGAAGTTTACCATTTCTAACGCTACAAGATTTGCTGAGGTGACTTTCCGAGAGAGTGTGATGGGGCATTTTCTGTATACCTGTATAGCTATAATTGGGTAATAGACTGGAGAGACTGAGAAGGGTTCGGAGAGAGTTTCTGGACTGACACCGAAGTTTACTGCTATATATGGAGTTACAAAGGAAAGAGTATCCCCTGGATCTAAAAAATTATAAACATATAAATGAAAGACTGGCAACATACTAGTAACCACATCAGGAGAATCTTCCTTATCCAGGCGAGCCCGGAGAGTATACAACTTATTCTGGCACTGACTACCACCTGTACCAGATGTAGAACCCTGCTGGTGCTGCTGAAGTTGTAGACTGAGCCCTACTATTATTACCTCCCTGACCCTATTTAGAAGAAGGGCAATCCCTCAACCTGTGACCAGTTTGACCATACCTAAAACCTCTATCCTTCCTTGCAAGACACTCGTCCAGATGGTTCTTACCACACTTTGGACAAGTTGGGTAGGTTCTAGTAACTGAAACACTTCCCTGATACTTAGAGCATGATGCCCTACCTTTCTGATCTTGTTGAAACCTGGAAAATGGAACACTAGCTAATGAAGGTGTTGGAGCTGAAGATTTTTGCTGAAACAGTGAGCGATTTCCACTACCGATTTTTGTTCAGAATACTCAAAGTTGCCTGTCCTAGCCTTTTTATTCTCCTTAGCCTGTTCCCTAATATTATCTCCCTCAACCTGCTGAGCATGAGTCATGAGCCTAGAAAAGTTCATATCTTCAAGCAACATAGCATTTCTACACTGTTTTCAAAAAGTCAGATACCCCAAATAGAAACTTACTCATTTGAGCCCTGGAATCGGTAACCATGTGTGGAGAATACCTGGAGAGCTGGGTGAACTTAAGTCCACATTCTTGGACTGTCATGGAACCTTGCCTCAAATTCATTAACTCTGAGCTTTTGCCTCTCTCAACTCTTTGGGAAAGAACCTATCTAGAAAAGTTCCAGTAAAACACTCCCAAGTCACAGGAGCGACATTCTCACCCCTATTGTCTTTCCACTTTGTAAACCGTATGTGAACCACATCCTTAAGCTAGTAGGTAGTCAACTCTACCCTATCGTTTCCTTTCACTTGCATCACTCCAAAGATTTTCTTGACCTCATCAATAAAATTCTGGGGATCCTCATAAACATGTGATCCTAGAAACATATGTGGGTTCATCCTAACGAAATCACGGACCCTAGCTGCTACTGATCCACCATTACCATTTGTAGGAACTGGAACCTGCTGATTGTTCTAGTTAGCTACACTCTCGGTGAATAATTGAATGGTGTTCCAAAACTCTACATTCAAACTTCATAATTTAGGACTGGAGGAGTTGCGTTAGTGTTGCGTGCATTAGCATTCCTGGGGTAAGCTCTACAATGATGCATGATCTGTAAACACATAACCATAAATTATGAAGGAGATCATACCAACACACGATAAAAATATCAAGAAAATGAAGGTTTTCCTAAAACACTTCATAACCTCCCCCTCATAGGTGTGGCGTGCTTCACACTCTTGAATGGGACTCTAGTTAGTGCGGCTTTTTAGACATCCTAAGACTCTTGAACGTAGTGCTCTGATACCAAGTTTGTCATGCCCCGAAGCTACCCCCAAGGCATAAACATGGGACCAAGGATCACGAGTGACCCTAAGCTAACCCTGCTGGCATATCATAAGCGTACTAAGATAACTAAAATAAGATAATTATGTGCGGAAACTTAAGACATAACATAAACGAAAATGATGGGGAATACCCATCCTAAATCTGAATATATAAAACTGAGTTTAATGACAACTGAAAGATCAAACTCAACTGAAAACTAAATCTAAACTATGTCAGAATAAAAGCCTCTACTGATTAGAGATGATGGGACATGCCCCAACTTACTCTAGCAAAACTGAAACTAAAACAAAGAAACACTAAATAGAAAACATGTCACTCGGCCTAGAAGAATGAGAACTCACCACTGATTCTGCTGAGCTGTAGATCGGGAACTGATCTATGCGTGATCTGAATGCTGAGGACGTGAAGCTACATCACAAGAAAATGTAGCGTAGAGTATGTGTCAATACTTGGAAGGTACTGAGCATGTAGGATAGGATAAAGTTGGATAATAATATACATAACTAAACAAAGCATTAAAGCAATGATATAATCTGAACATGAGGTAAATACTGAAATATACTGAATATTGTGCTAACTGAATGCAATGACCAAATACATGACATGCTGAGACTGAATACTGAACTATACTAATAACCTGGTTAATGCACTAGAATCTGACTGTGGGAGCTACTATTAACCAACATAAAACCATGAAAGCTATCTGTGGAGTTCGATATATTGCCTCATCTAGAGGACCTAATATACCTTGTCAAGGGTATAATGGTATGACTGGCGTGATCACTAAAACTGATGCCCACAGAGGGGACATGTCATACGGGGGCATATTGTTTTGGGACTATGAGGGTGACTAACCCTTAGTCCACTCGTTAAGCCTACTCCAAACTGATTATGTAAATAACATATTATAATTGAAGTTTTGTAATACTGAATAGCTCAAAATAGTGATGTGCTAACTAAAAATGCAATATTGAAATACTGATAATGAAACATTCTTAACTAAGGCATGAATATCTGAATAAACTGACCTAGCAAGTGTAATTCATGAACTAAACAGATCTACACACCTAGGTGATTAATAACATTTCAAAGACACTTCATCCAATTCTAAATATCAACGATCGTAAATCAGTATAAAATCCAACTAAATGAGTTGGGGTCGAATTCCATAGGGAACGGTACGTTTTTCAGATTAAATTGGGAAGTATGAACATGGTCAAATCAGTTATAGGAATAAAAATTATCGAATAAAGACTTCATTCAAATCAAGGGGTGACACGAATGTCAAATGAGGATTTTGGTTTTGATTATCAACTAAACAGCAGTCATAAACAATAAGATTTATCAATAATGACATAGATTCTTGGGATGTGATCAACTGTAGGCAAATATAGACATATGGGTAATTGTAACAATTAGTAAATAGCTAGATATTAGTGAGTAGGCTAGGTTGTAAGGGAGGTAAATTTTCTCTCAAACAATTCACACCAAATCAAGTGATTTCTCTCGAACATCAACAAGCATGCAAAAAAAAAGCAGCCCACACCTTAATCCATTCACTCTCTCGAGCTGAATGTATGGGATTGGGTTTAGGATTGACTCTCTCAAGCTGAACCCAGGTCAACCCAATACCCACAAATCATCAATCAATAATCTTAGTTCTAAAACCTCTCTCTCGAGCAAGCCAAGAACACAAACATAGAACTGCATTTGCAACTACAATTCTTAAATTAAACCACAATTAATGATTAAACTCACTTCTAAATAGAATTTAAACTAACAATTAGCAATACCCATAAACTAAATCAGCCCATAATCACATGATCATACCCCAAGAATTGGGGGTTTAGGTAGACATTATAAAAAGGTAAAAACACTTACCAAATTGATAATCCATCAACTGGGTAAGAGTAATTTCGTCCTTACGATGCTCCAATTTGATGAATCTCAAAGTCCCACTTCCAATTTCTCAAAAGTGAATACCTCCAATCCTTCAAAGCTAAGGTAAACTAGAGAAAATAGTCTCCAGATGCTCAAAACTTAATAATAATTTCTTCTAAAGATTATTTGATACTAAACTAAATGTTCAAAAACGTATTTATAGTTGCCAAAAATGTGCTACAAAAGTCCATTCGGCGAAGTAAGTCGGGCTCACTGAACCACTCGGCGAGTCGTCTTTTGGTCTCTTCCATCATCCTTTTGCCTGGGCATTCAACATCCTCAAGGTCAGTAACTTTGGTTGATCTATCTTGGTTTCAGATGATCACTCGGTGATCCATCGACTGCTTCTTTTCATCGCCAACTTGGTTCTTTCCTTCAGGGATTTCCATACTGGAACTTTAGGCGGTCTGATGAGCCGCTCGGTGCCACGCGGAGTGCTCTTGGCGATCTTCAGGCTCACCCATCTTCATTTCTTCAGCCTCTTTTGTTCCTTTTTGCCTGTTAGTGTCCTTGCTTTGTTTCTCAATCCATATTCCTCAAAATCAAGGATTTAACATCCGTTATTGGCACAAATTAAGCATTTAAGGATGCTAAATCTATATAAACAAATCCCTAAATGAGTCCAAATGTCGAACTCATCAACAGCCCCAACTTAAACTTTTGCTTGTTATCAAGTAAAACTCTAGTTCAGTAGTTCAAAAAGGATGTCTCAAAAAGTGATACATAAGACTCAATTATGAATGCACACAACAAGACTCAACTTACTCATGCAAGGATTAATTCTGCACTCAAAGATTTAAATTATGACTCACCATTATCAAAGATGCTCAAGTTCACAGTACTTGCTTCATACGCAAGTTCAAGCTCAATAAAGGAACTCAAATGCCCTCACAACAAAGATGATTCCATATTCACACACTATTCTTCAACAATTTATAGTTGCAGAATCACATACGACTCTCACACTCACAAAGATTAACCCATGCATGACTTCACCCATAGGTTTGCCCTTATTTTCCAATCAACATTTGTTTCATCTTACACAAGATCAAAAAGGTTTTTTCAAGGCTTGTAATGGAGTTGAGTGTAAAGGTATGATCATTTAGGCTCAGTGGCTGCTACCCTCATGAAATATGGTCTGAACACCACTTTCTTCCTTTTCTTCAACATTTTGATCATGCTTAAAATTCACCCCATTATTCACTTTCACAAGGACTACCGGATAACCCCATTTCTTTTTGCAATTTTCACAACTTTGTTTCACAACTTTTTCATTCTTTTTATTTTTATTTCTTTTTTTTATATGGAGGGGTTCCATCTTTTTCAAGATAATGGCTCAAAGGGGAATTCTTCTCATTTCTTGATTTACCTTCTCTTTTCACCATACCCCAAACTTAGTCTTTTGTCCTAAGTAGGCTATTCAAACAAACCATACATCATGAAATTTATGGGTGAATGGATAAAGAGGGGTCACATTTGTTCAAGTTTCTTCTAAGAAAAGGGTAAGGCTCAAAGGGATTCAAGTAAGGTTCACACATGTCTCAAGGTTGGCCACAAAAGAGGTATAATGTCAAATTGTTTCACTCTTCAAAATTGTTGCCTAAGATCATTTCAACTGCTTGCATCACTTAGTCAACCGGACCAATGGGTAAAATTCTAGGTGTCATCACACAAGGTTCAAAGTAAGATCATCGCACAAGGCATTGATACAATATCAAACGAGACTCCACACTTTCGCTAGTGTGCAATGTTCATTATAAGAGACTTCATTCGATAACTGGCTAGTCACAGCGAGATGCAAAAAGTTCACACATTGTGTATGCAACTTCATTTGGCCTCATCGTACCCGCGCATTCATTTATGTTCAATTAAGAGCACTATTCAATTCATCAGTATTGATCATAACCGATACTCAAATTTGCACAAGAATAGCCACAATCAAACACACAAGAGGTGGCAAAAATTTTGAAAATTTGTCAAAAACCATTTCCATTAAAAACAAGGAGCCACAAGCTCAGACATCCAATATATATACAAAATATAGTCACAAAATGTAGGTATGGAAATACCTCACCCCATCACAAATAAAAAGCAGTTTTCCTCAAATGTAGCAAAAATAATCAAAAGTCAATAAGAACGACAGAGAGGGAGGTAAAGAAGAATCTTGTCTAAAGAGTCGCTCCATCTGTCGGGGCATCAGTGTCTGGAGTAACATCAACTACAGCCATACTCGACCCAACCATAGTGGTGTCACTCATGGATGTCTATCGGGAGGTCTCAAACATCGCATCATCTAAGTTGTCCAAATCATCATACACAGCCGCATCTCGCTCCTAAGTTGCTCTGCATTGGTCGCAGCCTCAGACTAAGCAGCAGCCATATCATCCATATACACATCTTCGATGGTAGACGGAGGCATAGCAGAACAGATCGGGACATCTTGAGACTCACCTGACTCAAAGAGAGAAGTGAAGTCTGTGGACTTCATATAGTCCACATCCTTCCTCAAATCTGCAACTTCGACTTTAAAAGATGTCACCTCTGAAGTAAACCCATGTCGACTCTCACAAGTCTCTACTCTCGCTGTGAGAGCATCAACAGATGTACGGAGAGGTGTGAACGCAGCTAAGGGGGATCGCTCAATCATCTAAGGCATCTCAGACTTTAGACAGGTAGCCCGCATATCGGCAGAATATGCTAGGTGCCCCATCTTGAGGAGCATGGCCTGAGTAATCCTAGTAGGCTGGGGAGCTGTAGAAGAACCACAGGCCTAGGAAGTAGTGGTAGTGGATGTACCTAAAGGCCCGGAGGCTAGAGTAGGCAAAGATGCCTCTGCAGGTATGGACTCAACATCAACCTCCAGGGATGTATCCACCAGAGCTGCTCTCCTCCTATCCACCTCATCTCGTGTGTATTCGACCCCTATGCGTCGAATATCAGTGGAAGATGTGGAAGTGACCCCTATGTCCCTATTTTCATCATGAGAAGCTCCAGCACGCTAACATAGCTCTATAATCAGTACTGGGAAAGGAAGGGACATATGGCGTTGTTTGGCTCTCATGGCCATCTCCTGCTCAATAATTAGTCCCAAGTTTAGTGTCTTCCTGTCTATGATGGATCCAAGACAGGCCGCCTTTGGATGATGGAGGATGGACTTATTCTGTGAGGTAATGATAGAACCACTGATGAACCCGAACCAATACCGAGTGGCAATGTTCAAGTCCTTCTTCTCGATGAGAGCTCCCGTCTAAATCTACCGCAGGGTGGTGTCCAAAATAAGGGGAACAAGCCAACCCTATAGGTCATCCAGGATCTGGGCTGTAGCTAAACCCTCGTACCTATGCTGAAACCCAGTAGTTTTGTCAAATACAACATTGATATGATCGCTGCTACACCCTATTTCTTTACCCTGGACCATGACGAAATTCACCGGTTAGAAGGCACTGGCCTTCTTTTCACCCTGGGGTGCTAGGTCACCGTATGCAGTGTAGAACTCACAAACTCATGTGGGGATATATGGACCTCGGGGACTGGTGAAGATGCCAAATCTATGGAACCAGAGTGTTTCCCACACCAAAGGGTACATCCCCACTACTTCATCTGTAGAAAGCCACTTTCCCCAAGAATTGTCCTCAATTCCTTGGCCTTTAGCCTGTTAAGTAGCCGGGGAGGAGGACCCTGAATTGGTGGCGCTATAACCACCGTCTGTGCTGGAGCTGGCACTGTATCAGCAGTAGAGGAGGTAGACTCTGGGGTCCTAGACAGACCTTGGCGAACTCTAGAATGAATCTCAGCTCGTCGGTACTGAAGAGGTTGGTCATTCTCAAGCTCAGAGAAAGCGGCATGGGAATCAAAGGGCTCCCCATCACTACCCGTTGTGCTTCGGTATCTCAGTTGTGGGCGCTTTTCCCTTTCTCTTTCCTCCCTTTGGAGGTGCTTGTTTACCCTTTTTAGAAGGACCAGTTGCTCCTTCATTAATCACGATGTACCATGCTCATTTGCAGGGCAACATACCACTATCGTCCAAGTTGTTCCTATCCATATCTACAAAACACACCATAAAGAGTTAGAAACAATTTTTAAAAATGCAGAAAACAAGTTGCAGAAAGACTCGTCGAACCAATCAGTGAGTCACCGAGTCACTTTGGCGAGCCAGATCAGGCTCGCTGAAAGGACTTGTCATAAAATTTCCGAGAAAAAAGGTAGGTCGGCGATGTTCAGGGCCCTTTGGTGAATCGCCGACACCACACGGCGAGCTCAGACTTGCCCGCCGAAAGGTACAAGATGTTTTAAGGGTTAGTGGTGCAAAAAGGGCAATCAAGGGAGACTTTCGGCGAGTCGTCAACTGAACTCGGCGAGCTCAAGTTTCCCACCAAAAGTTACAGACTCTAAACTAGGCAAAACATTAATTTAAAGACGATCTAGGGGGACTTTGGCGAGCCACTGAGTGGTTCTTCTAGCTCGACCCAGCTTGCCTAACTGCCCAATGTGCCAATTTTTGACCCCTCTTCCCAAAATCAAGCCCGCAGCCCCCGAAAACAAAATCAAACAACACACTTAGTCAATTAAGCTCAGACCCATTAGACCCATGCCTCCAGTGTACTCAGACATCCCCCGGTTTGGCTGAAATTGGCTATTTGATGACTTTTGCCCTTAAGAATGATGACAAATGCTCCATCATTGGGCAAAGTACGTCATTTAGCACAATTGGGGGTTACTCAAACTTCACCCCACTAGACCCAACAACTATTTACCACAACCCAACAATTTACGATCAATTTTAAAGCACGAAATTTGGGAAATCACATTTTAAGCATTTTAGGCATGATGTCAAAACTAAAATAGATAAACTAGCACACAATTACGATTTCAGAGCAGGCCCAGGACACATCAATAAAATTTATACAATTGCATTCGAGTTTAACTTCTATTTAAGAGTTCGGAGTTCGGAAAACCAACCTTTATGTCGAAATAATTGTTTGAAATGCTAGGCGGCAATAAAAACTAACTCCAAACACAAGATCAATGAGAAAAAGGCGAAAAAAATGTAAGAGTAAAGAAAATCTAAAGTGCGAGTGTAGTTGTATGAGGCTAAAACGAGGGAATATGAAAAAGTTTGAAAGTTTGAACCTTTGGTATTTTAAAACCTTTCAGTTCGCAGCCCTTCGATGATATTAGTCGTCTTCACCGAACCAATCAGCAATGCACCAAGTGATTACTTACGTCGCCGAGTTTTATAGGGCCTCCAGTCAATTTGGGAGTCCAAATGACAGACAAAGTTGGACTCGCCGACCTGTGCGGTGAGCAGCCGACTTGTCCATGGGACCGCCCAATTTTACAGACTTTCACCTTCGATTTTTGTAAGTCTAACAATGGTCCAAGTCGGGCTCGCCGACCTCTTCAGCGAGTCATTGACTTGACTCTTGGCTCACCAACCAGCATTTTTCAAACACATTCCGCAATTTATCCTGCACTATCAACACACATTATTCAAAAAAAAAATACAAAACAATAAAAACTTAGGTTGCCTCCCAAGAAGCGCCTTAGTTGGCACGACGCAAGTACCTATTCAAACTTCATTTTTGGGGTTTGCCATAGTTTCACTAGGCAACCCCCTTGCTGTCTTGGGTTAAGATGCGAAGAAATTTGGCCCAGTTGGGTCTCCAACTGCTTGATAGAAACAAAATGAGAGGTTACCATCAGGTTGAGAGTCGATACATCTTTCTTCATATCCGTCTAAACTTTATCAGACCCTTCAACCTCGTTGATAATACATGAGAGCATATCCTCAGTCCGGCCACCCTCAGAATCTTTGGGCTTTTGATACTCACAGGGGAAGAACATACCTATCCTTCTCCCCCAATCTTTCCTTCCAAGTGATGTTACGATCATACCACTCTCTATCACGGTCTCTCTAGCCCTCATCTCTATTCCAACATTGATTACCACCCGGCCTTGGGTAGTTTGCACGATAACCTCCTCCTTGGTTGGCTAGGAAGTTCACTTTCTCATTGTACAACGCTTCAAACTTGGCTTCATTGGGGTTTACACAACGAACACCCACAACATTTACACTCCTAGCACCAGCACCCCTGACATTTTTGGCTAAAATGTCAAGTTGGGTCATCATTTTTGCCATATTTTGGTCCCTCTCTTGATCTTTCTCAAGCTCTTTTTTTGGCAATTTAAAAGTGAGAGGGGAAACCTTATCTTTGCGAGTTTACCATGCCAGTTTTTCTTGGTCATGACGTGAAGGAGTTGGGCTGCTATTACATAAGGATGTTGCATTAAACCTCCTGGAGAAAGTTGATCAGCCACTCGCTTGTTCACCGAATCAAGGCTTCTCTAAAAGTACTACAACAGAACATTATTGGGCAAATCTATGAGTTTGGCATTGCAGTACCAACTTCTCAAATCTTAGCCAAGTCTCATGGATTGGCTCACCCTCCAAACGCTTGAAGCTTTGGATACTGTCCCTAAGTGTCATCATCTTCGAAGAAGGGAAAAAATCGCACTTTGAATGCGGTGACAAGCTCTTCCCACAAAGTGATAGAATCTCTTGGCAACTTAGCCAAACATTTACATGCTTCTCAAATTAAAGAAAATGGGAATAACCTCAATCGGACCGATTCTTGAGATATGTTCTTAATGGAGAACGGTCCACAAACATCAAAAAAATTCCTTATATGCTCTTGGGGATCCTTATGAGCCAACCAACCAAACAAACCCTTCAGTTGTAAGAGCTGCAACATGGTGCTTGGAATGTGGAACACAACATTCCCTTCAGTTGGAGGCAAACGAATGGCACCAACTCCACCCACTAGATTTGGGTCATTGACATTCGGTTCATTGACATCATTGAGATTTCTAATGCATCTTGGTGGCCCACTTGGCTACCATTGCTTCTGTTGACGCTAATTTCCACTGTTCAACAAGTAAAACAAAAACCAAAACTAAAAGTAAGTAGTTTCAATTATAACTAACGAGACAATAATTTAACTTCACGAAAAGAATTTTAAACAACACCACTCCTCGGCAGCAGCACCATTTTGATTAATAACGTTTCAAGGACACTTCATACAATTTTAAGTGTCAACAATCGTAAATTAGTATAAAACCCAACTAAATGAGTTGGGGTCGAATCCCATAGGTAGTGGTACATGTTTCTAATTCGATTGGGAAGTATGAGCATGGTCAAATAAGAGGAATAAGAATTATCGAATAAAGACATCATTCAAATCAAGCGGTGACACGAATGTCAAATGTGGGTTTTGGTTTTGATTATCAACTACAAACAGCAGTCACAAACAATAAGAGTAAACAATAATGAGACGGATTCTTGGGATGTGATCAATTATAGGCCAATATAGTCATATGGGTAATTGCAACAATTAATAAATAGCTAGCTATTAGTGAGTAGGCTAGGCTATAAGGGAGGTAAATTTTCTCTCAAACAATTTACCCCGAATCAAGTGATTTCTCTCGAACATCAATAAGCACGCAAAATAAGAGCAGCCCACACCTTAATCCATTCACTCTCTCGAGCAGAACCCAGATCAGTCCAATACCCATAAATCATCAATCACTAATCTTAGTTCTATAACCTCTCTCTCGAGAAAGCCAAGAACACAAACATAGAACTGCATTTGCAACTACAATTCTTAAATTATACCACAATTAATGATTAAACTCACTTCTAAATAGAATTTAAACTAACAATTAGCAATACCCATAAACTAAATCAGCCCATAATCACATGATCATACCCCAAGAATTGGGGTTTTAGTTAGACATTATAAAAAGGTAAAAACACTTACCAAATTGATAATCCATCAACTGGGTAAGAGTAATTTCGTCCTTACGATGCTCCAATTTGATGAATCTCAAAGTCCCACTTCCAATTTCTCAAAAGTGAATACCTCCAATCCTTCAAAGCTAAGGTAAACTAGAGAAAATAGTCTCTAGATGCTCAAAATTTAATAATCATTTCTTCTAAAGATTATTTGATACTAAACTAAGTGTTCAAAAATGTATTTATAGTCGCCAATAATGTTCTACAAAATTCCATTCGGCCAAGTAAGTCGGGCTCGCCGAAATAATCTGCGAGCCGCCCTTTGGTCTATTTTATCGCCCTTTTTCCTTGGCATTCAACATCCTCAAGGTTTTTTAACTTTGGGCGATCTATCTTGGCTTAGTAGGATCACTTTGAGATCAATAAACTACTCATTTTCATCGCAAACTTGGTTATTTCCTTCAGGGCTTGGCACATTGGAACTTTAGGTGGTCTGATAAGTCACTCGGCGATACGCCGAGTGCTCTTGGCGATCCTCAGGCTTACCCATCTTCATCTCTTGAGCCTGTTTTGTTCCTTTATACCTGTTAGTGTCCTTACTTTGTTCCTCAATCCATATTCCTGAAAATCACGGTTTTTGCATAAGTTATTGGCACAAATTAAGCATTTGAGGACATTAAATCTATATAAACAAAGATGTAAATGAGTCCAAATCTCCGACTCATCAATAGGATTCTGAATTATAAGCAAGAACTAAGACAAATTTCATGAAAACATTATAATATGATTTGGATTAGTCTAACAGCTGAATCACAACAATAATCTGAACTTATAGAAACCCTAGGTTTAAACATGTTATAGAGAATCAAGAATTTGACGAAATGTTATGGACATAATTGGTGAAAGGAACCCATTAATGAAATCCCACATACCTGGTGATGAAATTCATGGAGAAATCTTTCGATTTTGGGGGTCGCGTTCTTGGAGAGGGCTTGGTCGACTCTTTCTCCTTCTTTTTATTCAACTTGATGAATTTATGGAGAATTAGTTGAGTAGGGTTAGTTCTAATTAAGCTACTAGTCTAAAACTAACTAAAATGACGTAGTTTAGGGGTCTAACGCATAAGGAAAAGGCCAAATGACCTCTGACTTAAAAGCTATCGGGGCTACCCGACAGACTAACAGATTGACCATCGATGGACCTACAGTCCATCGTGTCAACCATCAACTGGTCTTCAGACAGAGGGGCTAAGGGTCACGATCCACGTACATGGACCATGGTCCGTGGGTCCAGCCATGGGTCATGCCTTAGTGGAATATTTTTGGGCTTTTCTGGGAAGGGCTGCAGGTGGCCATCCACGGACCCCACCTATGCTCTGTGGGTCACCCAAAGGTCTGTGGGTGGTGTCCGTCGTTGGCACCTGCAACTTCTAAAATCTGCATTTTGGTCTGTCTAGGATACGGGGTGTTACAAAGAACCTAAACCCGATAGAGCAGGCTTTACATTATCATAATCTTGAATTTCCACCCCATCATAGTTCAAGAGGACGGCAACCAAAGATTCACCAACACAAGAGACTTCACTCACACTAGCAGCTGCTTCATCAATCATGTCAATGACTGATATCACATGGAGGTCCCTTGGTTTCTTCATCGATTTACAAATATTGAATGTAACCTCCTCAACATTTTCATGAATTTCAGCTCACCACTTTCCACATCAACTAGGGATTTTCCTTGGCCAAAAATGGTCTACCAAGAATAATAGGGACCTCAGCAAGAATCTCGTAATTGAAGATCACAAAATCAGCTAGAAATATAAATTTATCTTTCTTCAGAAAAACGTCATAAAGAATCCTAACAGGGCACTTGATAGAACGGTCGGCCATGAGAAGACGCATAGTGGTAGACTTAGGCTCACCTAGCCTAAGTTTCTTTAAAATGGCATAGGGAATCAAGTTTATACTATCCCCCAAATTACATAATGCTTTACCGAATTGGAATCCTGATAGTGCAAGAGATAGTAAATGTCCCCGGGTGATCTTTCTTAAAACCACGTTGTTCGACATAATGGCACTACAACTAAGGGATACCTCAATTGTCTCGAATTCCATACTTCTCTTCTTTGAGACCAATTCTTTCATAAACTTTGCATAACCCGGTATTTCTAACAACGCCTCCACCAAAGGAAGATTAAGGGAAAGATTTTTGAAGATGGAAATAATTTTTTGGAACTTGGCATCTTCATCCCTCTTCTTCAATCTTTGGTGAAATGGTGGAGTAACTTTGGGCATCATCTTTGTAGGTACCGAGGGAGGTACGACCCCCACATTTGAATTTTTTAGCATCACCGGAGTTAACATTTTTCGGTTCATCATCAACTTCATTGGAGGCTTCATTGTTCAACTCTTCGGCAAGCGCATCATTCTCAAAAACAATATCTTTCCCTTTGCTTGAATTTTTGAATTTGCATTACTTCTACAACTTTCCCTCTCTGAGTCACGATGGCCATGCATTGCTCATTTTCATTCTTTGGATTTTCTATGGTATTACTAGGAAGGCCCCTTTTTCGCCTCAGATTCAAGTGAGCCATAATTCGACCCATTTGGGTCTCAAGTTGTTTTATAGACACTGAATAAGAAGTAATCATTTGATTCAAATCAGATAAATCAACCTTCATCTCCTTGAGTACTTTTTCCAATCCTTCCACCTTGTTTAGGATGCTAGAAAGCATATCTTCAGTGCAAAAGCTTTTGGGGTCGGCATATGGTTCTTTAGGTTTTGGATGGTCATTAGGAGGCACATAACGATCTTTATCACACCAATATTCTTACCTATCTCTCCAACCATCATCAAGGTCTTTGGTCCAACCTTGATTTCGGCCTGACCTTTGATAGCTCGGACGAGAACCCCCCGTTTGGTTGAACAAGAATTGTACCTCTCATTATACATGAGTTCAAATGGTGCATCATCTAGGCTATCCCACTACTAGCACCAACTGAATTCACTGTCTTATGACCACCTCACATGACATGTTTCGTCAACACGTCCAATTGGGTCATCATCTTAGCCATATTTTTGTCGCGCTCTTAGTTCTTTTTCATTTGTTCTTTCGTCAATCCAACACTTAGAGGAGACTCTTGATTCTCCCTTGTATGCCACACTCAGTTTATCTTGGTCATCTCATCAAGCAAAGTTGACTCCACGATAAATGGTTTTCTAATAATTCCACCCAAAATAGGTTGATCAGTGACACCTTTATTGAAGGGATCAAGATTTGATAGAAATATTGGAAGAGCACATTATCCGACAATCCATAAGTAGGACATTTAAGAAGTAGGTTTTGAAACCTTAACCACGTTTCATGAATAGGTTCACCATCAATCCTCTTGATGTTTTGAATTTTATCCCTCAACTTCTCCATCTTCGAGGGACGAAAAAATCTTTCATAAAACACATCAGTGAATTCCTCCCAAGAAGTAATAGAGTCTCTAGGTAGCTTAACCAACCACTTTGTTTCTTCCCCCACTAGAGAGAAGAGAAACAAACGGAGCCGGATTGACTCTTGAGAGATATTCTTGAAAGGGAAAGATCCACACACAATCACAAAATTCGGAATGAGGTCATGAGGATATTCATGAGCAAGTCCCCCAAAGAAACATTTCATTTGGAGCAGCTGAAACATAGTTCCAGTCATATGAAATATAGCGTTGCCCATAGTTGGGGAGAATAAATAGTACCGGCACTTCACATTTGATCCGCATTGATATTATGCAAATTTCTGACGTCGTTATTGTTCCCAAGTTGGCTAGTAGTGTTGCTTCCATTCACACTCATTTCTTCACCTATAGAGAGCAAACAATAAAAACACTGATAAGAAAATTCTACTACAACAAAACTAGTTCACAAAAACACTTCAGTAAAAGAGTTGCAATTTTTTATAACGCTCAACTACATCTCTTATAATTTAAAGTGTAGGTGGTTGCTAGAAAGTATAAACCCAACGATGAGTTGGGGTAGATCCCACAAGGAGTGATATGGAAAAGAATTCAAGTACAAAGTATAAAAGTGCTCTAACTTCTTGTAGAACGGAAGTGAATAACACGTAGCATAATTTAAATCAATAGGCTTCAATGATCAATATCAAGAGAGTTTAGTATCCAATTGTTAACAAAACAAGTAGTTTGGAGTTTGAACATGTATGAAAAGGACCTTAGGAGTGTGTGAGAAATTAAATACTAATTTCTCTTAATGGGTAATTAGTAATTACTAGAAGTCATTGAATCTCAATGGGTAGGAGGATTTTACTTATAATAGTCATTTTTCAATCAACTATTATGCTTCAAGTGAGTTCTTTGAACCTCAACAATCTTAACACAAAACAACCCAATTCTTTAATTTAACCCTCTTTATGAAGCTGGGTTGTAAAGACATAAGCCATTCCAATTATCAATCATTTATTCTACTCTACCCAAATTTCACAATCAAGCATCGAGAGCTAATTCTAGAACCGAATTTGTAACTTCAGTTCATAAGTGAAAACACGAAAAAACAACTGAACTCATTTCAAAACAACATTAAATATAGTAATTAAAAAAATACCTATAAGCAAATTTATGCATTTGATTACATAGTCACCCCCCCTAAGGAAAGTGGGATTAGCCATACATATCGAAAAGAAAGAAATAGTTACAAAAATGATGTTCCATTCGAATGATCAAAATCCCCAATGCTCAATGCAAAAATTAAAACTCAAAACCCTCTCCAAGAATGTTCAGTATTGTCAAACTATGTCCAACATCTGTAAGAACTGTGTAACCCCGTTTTCTCTTTTCAAAAATCAATTTATACGTTACTAAAAACTTCCAAAAATTTTAGTACGCATTCTAAACGACAAAATTAGTTGGGATCGCCGAAAAAATTGATGATTCATCAATTACTACGCCCTATTACCTTTTGGCTTGACTCCTGCATCCAGTTGTTCTGTTCATTTGGTGAGCTGGATCGAGCTCACCATTCTATTTGGTGCATTGCCGATGTGTATTTTTCATTGCCGAGTTGGCTTAGCTCATGAGCCAACTCGATGGAATTTTTGGTGAACTAGAGGCTCACTCAGCGAATCGCTGAGTGGCTTTTGCAAGCTCCAGCCTTCTTTTTTCTTTAGTTTTTCCAACTTTTTTTCTTCTTTTCACATTCTAATGTCCTTACCTTGTTCTTAAGATCTTGACAATGCTGAGAAAGTTCATTCTCAGAGCAGTGACATCCTAGTTGATTTATGAGTCGGGGATTTCGACTCATTTAGGGCTTATTATTTAAAGATTTAGTGTCCTCAATACCAATCTTATACTCATAACTAGTGTTTAAATGTTGATATGCAACAATGAAGGCTCAAGAGCAAGGTGAGGACAATGTGGTGCAAAAAGGAGCGAAAAAGCATAAAAAGTTGAGACTCGCCAAATCCACTCGGCGACTCGACGAGTGTACCTTCAGTTCGCCTGAAGTTCCAGTAAAACAGCCCATGGAAGAAACCAACTTGGCAAGCAAACAAGCAATTTGACAACACGCCGAAGGGATCTGCGAAGATGATGTGGTTTGCCGAAAGTTAGAGACTGCTTTGATGAAAAAGCCAAGACAAAAAGGCAAGAAAAGGAGCAAGTTGGTGCATCACCAAACTGTTCAGTGTACCCGACTTACTTCACCGAGTTGACTCTATGCTGAAATTTAGGGAACGTATAAATGCAATTCTTAAAAGAAGAGAAGGAGTTACCATATTGTTTACTTCTCGGTTTCTAAGATTTTACATTCTAGAACATTGTATATAGGTTTTTTAGTTGAGATTTAGAGATTGTGAGATTTTTAGCTGAAATTTCAGCAATTGGGAATCGCAGATCATTAGCAAATCAGATGGGAAACTTCGTTGGTAACAATATCTTGTTTTTCACTACGCTTGGCTAAAACCCCTTTCCTTGGGGGTGTGATATGCAGTTGAATGAATTAATTAGCTAATGGGTGTTGTTAGTTACTAATTTTATTGTTGTTTCGAAGTGGGTTCAATCAATTGTTCATGCTTCAATTGAGGAATTGTAGCTGCAAATGCAATTCTAGCTTAGTTCTTTATTCTTGCTTGAGAAAGTGGTAGTAGAGTCAAATTATTGATTGATGGTTGTATTGATTGCATTGTAAGAATCTAGCTTGAGAAAGTGGTAGTAGAGTCAAATTATTAATTGATGGTTGTATTGATTGCATTGTAAGAATCTAGCTTGAGAAAGTGGGTTGATTGCGTCTTTACAAATCTAGCTTGAAGAATGGATTAATTAAGGATTTGGGTTGTTTGGTTGTATTTTTCTCATTGAGGTTCGAAAGAACTCACTTGAAATGCAGTAGTTAATTGAGAAATGGCTATTGCACTCGAAACCTAGCCTACCCACTGAGATACAAAATCTATAAGTTACTAGTAATCACCCATTACACGAAATTAGCATTAAACTTATCACACTCCTAAGGTCCAATCTCTATTTGTTTATTACCCGTGTTAGATTTCATAATTTGCTTACCTAAATCTCCCCCCCCCCCCCCCATTTAATATGAATTGTGGAAACTTTGTGATTTACCTTAATATTGCAAAATCTCTACTTCTACAAACGATTAGGACACAATTTTACTTCTTAATCAAATTATTTATTGTATCACTCCCTATGGGATCGACCCCAACTCTTAGTTGGGTTAACACTTGTTAGCGACTGCCTACACTTAGAATTGGATGAAGTATAGTTGAGAGTTATCATTGATGTTGATCCAATTCCTTTGACTACTGCAACTGATGAAAATCTTCAAAATGATGAAAATCAAGTAGATATTGAAGATGGTGATCATATTCAGAATGATCAGTATGTCGTTGATGCTCCAATGCAAGACGATTTGACTGGTCTAAAACCAACTATTATTGATGCTCCAGAGAGTTCTCTCAAAAGATCTACTAGAGAGAAAATACCTTCATCTCATTATTCTCCCAATGAGTATGTACTTTTGACTGATGGGGGAGAACCCGAGATTCTTGATGAGGCCATGGAAGAAAAAAAAGGTGGTTTGATTGTATGGAAGATGAAATGAAATCTCAACATGATAATCATACCTTTTATTTGATTATGCTACCTAAGATAAAAAAGATTTGAAGAATGGTGGGGTTTTAGGGTAAAATATGAAGATAGTAGCCCAGTTCCACGGTACAAGGCTAGATTAGTTGTGAAGTCTTTTAACCAAAAAATGGGAATTGATTTTGATGAGATATTATCTCCAGTTGTGAAGATGTCATCCATTTATGTTGTTCTAGGCTTGGCTGTAAGTCTAGACTTAGAGGTTGAACAAATGGATGTTAGAACTGCGTTTCTCCAAGGTGACTTAGATAAAGAAATTTATATGGAGCAACCGAAAGGCTTTGAAGTCAAGGGAAAAAAGAATTATGTTTGCAAATTAAAGAAGTGCTTGTATGATCCAAAACAAGCTTCCAAAAGTTTGGTTCTTTTATGGCTCACCAGGGCTTCAAGATGACTTATTCAGACAATTGTGTTTTTGTAAAACTTCTCTAGTAATGACTTTATCATAATTTTTCTTTATGTTGATGGCATGCTTTTTGTTGGTCATAATGCTTGCAGGATTAAAAAGTTGAAGCAAGAGTTGAATAATTATTTTGCTATGAAAGACTTGGGACCAGCAAGGTAGATTCTTGGCATGCAGGTTTTCTGTGATTGAGAGGCCAAGAAATTGTGGTTGTCACAAGAGAATTACATTCATAAAGTACTTCATAGATTTAACATGGACAAAGCTAAGGTTGTCTATACACCTTTAGCTATGAACTTCAAATTGAGTACAAAGCCTTGTCCTTCCGATGATTGTAAGAAGGAAGATATGAAGAAAGTTCCTTATGCTTCAGCTGTTGGTAGTTTGATGTATGCATTGGTGTGTACAAGACCAAATAATTCTCATGTTGTTGGTATTGTTAACTGTTTTCTTTCTAATCCAGGAAGAGAGCATTAGAATGTTGTATAGTGGAATATGAGATATCTTTGTGGCAGTTATAGACTGATTTTGTGTTTTGGTTTAGGGGAACCTATTCTTTGTGGTTACACGGATTCATACATGGCTGGTGATGCTGATACTCGTAAGTCTACTATTGGCTACTTGGTTACTTTTGCAGGGTCATTTGGACTAACCAATGCTCCTGCAGCTTTCATGGATTTGATGAACAGAGTGTTCAAGTAGTATTTGGACTTGTTCATTATCATCTTTATTGATGATATCCTCATTTACTCTAGGAATGAGGAAGAACATGTGAATCATTTGAGGTTTGTCCTGAAAACTCTCACAGATCGCCAGTTATTCGCTAAGTTTAACAAATGTGAGTTTTGGCCGCAATCTGTTGCTTTCTTTGGCATAACGTATCTACCGAAGGGATCCGAGTGGATTCTCAGAAAATAAAAGCAATGAAAAAATGGCCCAGACCTACCTCGCCTACAATTATTAGAAGTTTCTTGGATCTAGCAAGTTACTACAGAAGGTTCGTGGAAAGATCCTCATCCATAGCCTCTCCATTGACTAAGTTGATTGAGAAAAGGTTAAGTTTCGGTGGTCAGATGATTCTGAGAAAAGCTATGCAGAACTGAAAATTAGGTTGACCACAACTCCTGTTTTGACTCTACTAGAGGGTTTAGATGGTTATGTTATCTCTTGTGATGCATCCAGAGTCGGCGTAGGTTGTGTGTTGATGTAGTGAGTTTATGTTAAAGCGTATGCTTCTAGACAGCTTAAGGTGCATGTGAAGAATTATCCAACTCTTGACCTCTAGCTTGCAACAGTGGTGTTTGCACTTAAGAATTGGAGACATTACTTGTATGGTGCTCATGCAGATGTGTTCACAGACCATAAAAGCCTTTAATAGGTGTTCACCCAGAAAGAGTTGCATCTTCGCCAGAGGAGATGGTTTGAGTTCCTCAAAGATTATGATATGAGTGTGCATTACCATCATCGTACGGCCAATGTAATAGCAGATCCTCTTAGAAGACTATTTGTGGGTAGTGTAGCAAATATCGAGGAAGAAAGAAAGGAACTAGCAAAGGGTTCATAGACTTCCTCCTTTAAGAGTTCGTCTTATAAGCATATCAGATGTTGGTGTAACAGTTCAGAATGGGTCAGAATCTTTGTTAGTAGTGGAGGTTAAGGAAAAGAAAGACAGTGATCCAATATTGCTTCAGCTAAAGGGTGCAATCCATCAGCACAGTGTTGAGGTTTTCTCCCAAGGGGAAGATTCTGTGCTTTGCTATCAGGGCCGATTATGTGTTCCTATGGTTGGTAAGTTGAGACAGCAGATTCTTGTAGAAGCCCATAATTCCAGATATTCTATTCATCCAGGCGCAACTAAGATATACCGTGATCTGCAGGAAGTATTTTGGTGGAACGGAATGAAGAGGGATATAGAAGATTTTGTGGTTAAGTGCCCAATTGTCAGCAAGTCAAGGTAGAACATCAGAAACCAGGAGGTATGACTCACGAGATCAACATTCCAACTTGGAAGTGGAAAGTGATATACATGGACTTCATCACAGGTTTACCTCGTACTCGCAGACAATATGACTCCATTTGTGTGATTGTTGACAGAGTTACTAAGTCGTTGATTAGCGTATCTGGACACTTCATCCAATACTAAGTGCCAACGATCGTTAAGTAGTAATATAACCCAACTAAGTTTGTTGGGGTCAAGTCCCAAGGGAGTAGTTTTTCCTTCAAATTCAAAGATGAAGATATGACAACAATCTATTCAATTGAGCACACATTACACCTTTTTGGTTTTAGTTTCAAAGATCTGGATCCTTTAATCACTCAAATTTCACACTTCAACAAGAAACGATCAAATAGTAAAATGAAACTTGTGGTAATGACCAACCAATTGCCGAATTTTAACTTAGTGGGTGAATGTTGATGCTCACAATAGGATAATTTGTCGTAGGTAGGTCGGACCATATGTAAAGTAACTTTCTCTGGAACAATTACCTTTTCTATGTTGAATTCTCTCGAACTTCGACACTAACAGGAAGATGCCCAACCCTTGGTCCTCATCAAATCCATTCTCTCGAGCTGGATACAAAGGATAGAACCCATGTTTCACTCTCTCGAGCTGAAATTATGGTGAACCACTACTAAGGATGCTATGATTTCTACTTTGGCTCTGTACCTCTCTCTCGAGCAAGTGCACAACACTGAACTTGTTACACTAAACATGCAACTCGACTTCAAAACACAGCAGCAACTCAGACCCACTTCAAATTAACGCATTATTTGCAATTCAAAGACACCCACTTAGTAAATCTCAACAATTGGCTTCATAGTGAAAACCCCAAGAAGAGGGTTTTAGCCACTCATAGCAAAAATAAGAAAATCAACATCTACCACATTTACTACAGCAGGGTAATTGAATTTCAAAAGTTAGAAATTACCAAAATCTTTTCTATTACAAAATATCAACAAAGAATCTTGCTAAAAAAACCTTGAAAACCATAATGTTAATGTTTTTTCTCTCCATTTTCTACATCTCCCCTTTCTGGATGAATTTCTCTCTCTAGCCAAAACTAATTTAAACAAGTCTGATGTGTCACTATTTAAGACCAGTCGGCGAGGTAAGTCGGGCTTCGCCGACAGATCGGCGACTCACCGATTGTTCTTCATCTAGCCTTCATACTGTACCTTTAGGCAATCCAGATCGGGATCGCCGAATAACTCCATGATTCGCCCTTTTTCCTTCTATCTCACATATCAGCACTTGTTTGAATCTTCTTCAGCACTTTTGGTGACATGGTTGTCCTTCGCCGAGTAGATCGACGACACACCAAATGGAACTGCTGCTCACCGAAATTACCTCCATTTTAGCTCCAGCATTCTGTAACTTTAGGCGGTGTCATGGAAATTTAGGGATTTTCCTAGTGACATCCGCGATCATCAAGTCGTCATTTCTTCATTCCTTTAGCTTGCTTTGTTCCTTTCTGCACATTAGTGTCCATGCATCGTTCATAAATCCAAATACCTAAAAATCAGGGCTTTTACATCATTAATTAGCACAAAAAATGCATTTTAGGACACTAAATTAATTAAAATAAATCCCTATATGAGTCCAAAGCGTGGACTCATCAACAGCCCCAACTTAAACTTTTGTTGGTTCAGTAGTTCAAAAGAGATGTCTGAAATAGTGTTACACAAGACTCAATTATAAATGCCCATAAAAAGACTCAACTTACTCATGCAAGGATCAATTGTGCACTCAATTATTCAAGTTGTGACTCACCACTATCAAAGATTCTCAAGTTCACAATACTTGCTTCAAATGCAAGCTCAAGCTAAACAAAGGTACTGAAATGTCCTCACACAAAGAATGATACCATATTCACACACAATGGTTCACAATTTAAAGCTCTGGAATCAAATGTAACACTCACACTCACAAAAATGAACACAGTGCATGATTGAACCCATAGGTTTGCCCATATTTTCCAATTACACTTGCTTTAGCTCACTCAAGATAAAAAAAAAAGAAGGTTTTTTCAAGGATTGTAACAGGGCTGAGTGCAAAGGTATGGTCATTTAGGCTCAATGGTTGTAATCCTCATGAAATATGGTGTGAACAACACTTCCTTTCCTTTTCTTCCTCATTCTCATTCGTGCTCAAAAGTCATCCCATTATTCACTTTCAATGGATTGTTGGAAACCCCAATTTCTTTGTGTTTTCGCAACTTTATTCCACAAGTTTTTCATTCTTTTTATTTATTTTTCTCTCTTTTTTTATATGGAGGGGTTCCCTTTTTCTCAAAACATGGGTCAAAGGGGACTTTCTTGCGCTTCTTGATTTACCTTCTCTTTTCACCGCACCCCCAACTTAGGCTTTTGGCCTAAGTTGGTTGTTCAAACAAACAACAAATCTTCAGGATTATGGGTAATGGATCAAGAAAGGTCACAATTTTATCAAGTTTCTTCCAAGAAAAGGTTAAGACACAAAGGGTGTTCAAACGGGGTTCACACACTAACAAGTAGGCCACAAAAGAGGTATAATGTCAAATTGTTTCACACCCTTCAAAGTTGCCTCAGATCATATTAATGGATTGCATCACTTCATCAACCGGACCAACGGGGAAAATTCTAGGTGTCATCACACATGGTTCACGGTAAGCTCGCCACACAAGGCATTGACACCAATGTAAAACAAAACTCCACACTTTCGCTAGTGTGAAATGTTCATCACAAGAGACTCACTTCGATACTTGGCTAGTCACAACAAGATGCAAAGAGTTCACATATTGTCTATGCAACTTCATTTGGCCTCATCGTAGCTGCACATTCATTTTTGTTCGATTATGAGAACTATTCAAGTCATCGGTATTGATCAAAATAGATACTCAAATTCAGAAGAGAACAACAACATTCAGACACAAACAAGAGAGGTGGCAGAAAGAGGAGGGGGTTTACTAACCAATTGCCATCCCCCCCCCCCCAACAAAAGCATTCAACATTGTCCTCAATGTGGGTAGAGAGTGGGCATTCCTGCAAATAAAACAAAATAAGAATAATAAGAAAGACTAATAAGAAATGATAACATTATAGTGTGTAAACAAGTAGAACAGGGTAATGAGGAATCTTTGAGAAGTCTTTGGTGAACCTCCGATAGAAACTGGCATGACCTAAGAAACTACGAACCCCCTTTACCTAAATGGATGGTGGTAATTTCTCAATCACTTCAATCTTCACTTTATCAACCTCCAGCCCCTTTTGCGACACCTTGTGACCAAGTACTATCCCTTATTTAACCATGAAGTGACATTTTTCTCAATTGAGGACCAAGTTTGTCTCCACACATATTTGGAGAACTTGTCCTAAGTGTTCTAAACATGGCTCAAAAGTATCACCCACAACCAATAAGTCATCCATAAATACCTCCATTGAATCCTCCACCATGTCGGCAAAAATAGATAGCATGCAGCGTTGGAAGGTTGCCGTGGCATTGCATAATCCGAATGGAATCCTTTTAAAGGAAAAAGTCCCATAGGGACATATGAAAGTGGTTTTCTCTTGGTCTTCCTGCGCAATGGAGATTTAGTTGTAACCGAAATACCCATCCAAAAAGCATTACCAATCTCTTTCTAAGAGTCGATCAAGCATTTGATCAATGAAGGGCATGGGGAAGTGATATTTTTCAGTCCATGAGTTTAACTTTCAATAATCCATGCATACCCTCCATCCGATCACCGGCCTTCATAGATACAAGCTCCACATTTTCATTTGAGACTACTGTGATGCCTCCCTTTTTTTGTACACATTGAACTGAGCCTACCCATTTGCTATCCACAATAGGATAGATCACACATTCATCTAACCACTTTATTTTCTCCTTTTTCAGTACATATTACATTGGTGGATTCAATCTCCGTTGATGTTCAACACTCGGTTTACACTCACTATCAAGCTGAATTTTGTAAGTACAGATACCGGGAGGAATGCCCAATATATCAGCTATGGTTCAACCTATAACTTTGATATGCCTTCGTAACACCTCGAGAAGCAATTTCACCAGCCATTCAAGAAAGTCCGCCGCAATGATCACCGGTAGAGTGTTATTTGCCCCCAAGAAAGAATACCGGAGATGGGGCGAAGTGCTTTTAATTCTAGGTTTGGTGGTTCTTCTGTTGATGGTTTTGCTGGAAGACACTCTCTATTTTTCAAATCAATGTCCAATTTCAATGGGATCTTTGAATACCCTCCCAAGCTTGAAAGAGCAGCTACTACCTCTTCATACCCTTTAATTTCAAATTCATCATCGTTAGCAAGCACAGCTTCAAGAGGGTCACTCATGCATATCTACTGGCTCACACTAGCCACCGCCTCATCAATAACATAAACGGTGGACACCACATGGATATCACTTGGGTTTTTCATTGACTTACAAACATTGAAGATTATTTCATCTTTGTTAACCTGAAACTTCAATTCTCCGCTTTCAACATCCACCAATGCTGTTCTGGTTGCTAAGAATGGTATTCCCAAAATAATGGGAATTTCAGAATCTATTTCACAATAGAGAATGACAAAATCCGCTAGGAAAATGAACCGATCAACCTTCACCAAGATGTCGTAAATTATCCCTATTGGATATTTGATTGAATGGTCAGCCATTAAGAGTCTCGTTGTGGTTTCTTTTGGTTCACCCAACCCAAGTTGTTTGTATATCACATAGGGCATCAAGTTGATGCTTTCCCCTAAATTGCATAAAGCTTTAGCGAATTGGAGCATGCCAATGGTGCAAGGAATGGTGAATGCCTCCTGATCTTCTCTCTTTTTGATCAAATCCTTAGTCATAATTGCACTGCAACTATGGGAAACTTCAATTGTCTCAAAATCCAAGCTCCTTTTCTTTGTGACTAACTCTTTCATGAACTTGGCATATCTCGGCATTTCCAACAATGCCTCCACAAGGGGAAGATTAATTGAGAATATATTAAATACCGACAAGAACTTCTTAAACTTCTCATCTCCATTCTTCTTCTTTAAGCGTTGGGGGAATGGGAAAGGTATTTTGGGTAAAGGTTGCATGACTTTTGGAATTGGGACGTGCTGTTCCACTTCCTTTTGTGGTTCTTTCGCAATGCTTTGGTGGATAAGTAACTCTTGTTCCTCCATGAATTTATCTTCTTCATGCTTTTGAGCATCTTCATATCCCATCATATTACCTATTGCCACCTTTCCGCTACGAATAACCATAGCCAGCCCTCTATCGTCATCTTCCATCGTCATTTTTTGTTTCAACTGAGATGATAATAAACTCAATTGTCCTTCTAGTATCTTGATGGCATCGACATGAGAGTTCACTTTACTGTTCAATGATGAAAAGTCATCTTTCATCCCTTTCAATAAATCATCCGAATCTTCAACTTTATCAAGTATGTGTGACAATAAGTCATTCACCCGGGGACTACTTGCACTCCCTTTTGATTTCTGCTCTCACTCGAGTGAGTATGGTTCTCATAATGATCATCTTCCCTTCTCCAATAATCATTTTGCTCAGCCCAATCTTGATAGTATCTCATTTGTTCTTCTCCCTTATGATAGTTCCAACTTTGATTTCTTCCTCCCTGTAGATAGCGTGGGTGGAAACCGTCCTCATATCTCATGGAGCTCCCACCTTGATTCTCCCCCAGCCTTGAGTAACTGGGGGAAGAACCCTCCTCAACTCTAAACACTCCGCATGTCCCCTTCATGAGCTCTTGTAGAAATTCCATTTGGGTCAACATCTCCTTGATGTTTTCATCCCTCTCTGTCTCTTTATCAAGTTGTTCTTGCGTTAATCTAAAATAAAATGGAGAGACTTGATCCTTTTGGGTGTACCACGGTTGGTTTAATCTAGTCATGTCATCAAGAAGAATTGAAGCTACCTCAAATGATTGTAACATTAGTCCTCCTCGTACCAATTGATCAGCCACTCATTTATTAACCAAATCAAGACTTCGGTAAAAATATTGAAGTAACAAATCGTTTGGTAGCCCATGAGTTGGGCATATAAGTAGGAGTTTCTTAAAACTCACCCACGTTTCATGGATGGGTTCCCCCTCCCGTTGCTTGAAACCTTGAATTTCGTCTCTAAGTTTCATTATCCTTGATGGAGGAAAGAACCTTGTATTAAGCTATAATCAGCTTCTCCCATGATGTGATGGAATTGTTTGGTAACTCGGCTAACCACTTATTAGCTTCTCCCGTTAAGGACAGTGGAAATAACCGCAGCCGAATTGACTCTTGTGACACATTTTTGAATGAAAAAGGGCTACAAACCTCTGTAAAAATTCTCACATGCTCATGCGGGTCTTCGTGATCTAGCCCTTCATATAGTCCCCTCATTTGGAGTAGGTGAAGTGTTGTGCTAGTGACTTCAAACATCACATTCTCATCAGCTTTAGGGATACAACTTGCACCCATCCCACCTGATTGAGCTGGGTTGTAGGCAGTATTGATATCGTCTAGACCATCTCGATGACCTTCTTGGCTATCATTCATCTCTTCCTCACTCATGTTTACTTCTACGTAGTCCAACCAACACTTACACAAAGAAGCCAAAGCTAATTCCACTACAACAAATATATTTGAGAGTGTCAATATATTTGATTAACGTATCAGGACACTTCATCCAATACTAAGTGCCAACGATCATTAAGTAGTAATATAACCCAACTAAGTGAGTTGGGGTCGAGTCCCAAGGGAGTAGATTTTCCTTCAAATTCAAAGATGAAAATATGACAACAATCTCTTCAATTGAGCATGCATTACACCTTTTTGGTTTTAGTTTCAAAAATCTGGATCCTATTATCATACCAATTTAACATTTCAACAAGAAACGATCAAATAGTAAAATAAAACTTGGGGTACTGACCAACCAATTGCCGAATTTTAACTTAGTGGGTGAATGTTGATGCTCAAACTAGGATAATTTGTCGTGGGTAGGTCGGACCATATGTAAAGTAACTTTCACTCGAACAATTACCTTTCCTATGTCAAATTCTCTCGAACTTCAACATTAACGAGAAGATGCTCAGCCCTTGGTCCTCATCAAATCCATTCTCTCGAGCTGGATACAATAGATATATCCCATATTTCACTCTCTCGAGGTATAATCATGGTGACCCACTACTAAGGATGCTAAGATTTCTACTTTGGCTCTGCACCTCTCTATCAAGCAAGCATACAACACTGAACTTGGTACACTAAACATGCAAGTCGACTTCAAAACGCAGCAGCAACTCAGACCCACTTCAAATTAACGCCATTATTTGCAATTCATCGACACCCACTTAGTAAAACTCAACAAATGGCTTCATAGTCAAAACCCCAAAAAGTGGGTTTTAGTCACTCATATTAAAAAAAAAAAAAAACATCTACCATGTTTACTACAGCTGGGTAATTGAATTTCAAAAGTTAGAAATTACCAAAATCTTCTCTATTACAAAATATCAACCAAGAATCTTGCTAAAAAAACCTTGAAAACCACAATGGTAATGTTTTTGCTCTCAATTTTCTATCTCTCCCCTTTCTGAATAAATATTTCTCTCAAGCAAACACTAATTTAAACAAGTCTGATGTGTCACTGTTTAAGACCTCTCAGCGAGATAAGTCGGGCTTCATCGACAGATCGGCGACTCACCGATTATTCTTCATCTCTCGTTCATTTTTCACTTCTTCTTGGTTTGGCTACTGTAACTTTAGGTGATCTAGATCGGCATCGCCAAATAACTCCACTACTTCCCTTTTTCCCTTCTATCTCGCCTATTAGAACTTGTTTGAATCTTCTTTAGCACTTTTGGTGACCTGGTTGTCCTTCGCCAAATATATTGGCGACACACCAAATGGAACTGCTGCTCGCCGAAATTACCTCCTCTTTAGCTCTAGCATTCCTTAAGTTTAGGCGGTGTCATGGCAATTTGGCGATTCATCGAGTGACATCGGCGATTATTAGGTCTTCATTTCTTCATTCCTTTAGCTTGGTTTGGTCCTTTCTGCACATTAGTGTCCATGCATCATGCATAAATCCAAATACCTAAAAATTAGGGCTTTTACATCATTAATTAGCATAAAACATGCATTTGAGGACACTAAATCTATTCAAATAATGCCCTAAATTAGTACAAAGCAAGGACTCATTAGTCTGGACTTTTTTGGCTGTCAAGACTACAGATTTGACGTAGGACTACGCCAAGCTTTACACTAATGAGATAGTCAGGTTGTATGGTGTTCCTTTGTTTATCATCTCGGATAGAGGTCCCCAATTTACCTCTGAATTTTGGAAGTCATTTCAGAAAGGTCTTGGTACTCAGGTTAATCTTAGTACAACATTCATTAACAGACTGATGGTCAGGCAGAGCATACCATTCAGACAATAGAAGACATGTTGAGAGTTTGTGTGACCAACTTAAAGGTTAGTTGGGATGATCACCTTACTCTTATAGAGTTCGCCTACAATAATAGCTACCATTCGAGCATTCAGATAGCCCCTTATGAGGCATTGTATGGGTGTCGATGTAGATCTCCAGTTGGTTGGTTTGAAGTAGGTGAAGCAACCTTGATAGGGCCAGATTCAGTTCATGATACTATGAAGAATGTGCAACTCATTAAAGATATACTTAAGACAGCCCAGAATCGCTAGAAGTCCTATGCAGATGTAAGGAGAAGGGAATTAGAGTTCCAAGTTGAGGACTGGGTTTTCCTGAAACTGTCACCTATGAAAGGGGTGATGAGGTTTGGCAAGAAAGGGCAGCTCAGCCCTATATATGTAGGCCCTTACAAGATCTTGAAGAGAGTTGGTAAAGTGGCTTATGAGTTAGAGTTGCCAACAGAACTAGCAACAATGCATTCAATCTTCCACATTTCATTATTGAAGAAGGGTGTAGGTGATTCAGCATCTATAGTACCTTTATAATACTCATAAGCATAGTCTCACTTATAAAGATGTGCCAATTGAGATTCTTGATCGTCAGGTTCGAAGGTTGAGAAACAAAGAAGTCGCTTCAGTAAAGGTTTTGTGGAGGAGTCAGTACGTAGAGGGAGCTACTTGGGAAGTAGAAGTAGCCATGAAGGCCAAGTATCCTCACCTCCCTCCTTCTGATTCCACTCCAGCTTGAGGTAATCGTTCCTCTTCAGTTTTTCAGTCATTCATGCGTTTATTCAGTCTTAGTATCATGTTCCTTCAGTTTGTACTTGCATTTTCAGCGTATTTGCATGTTCTTCAAACTTAGTTTAGTCAGAAATTAGTTTCCAGTGCTTAGTAGTAGGGTTTGCAGCTCTGACCCGCCCTATTCAGCTAGTTTAGTCTTCATTCGAGGACGAATATTCCCAAGGGGGAGATAATGTAACACACCGTATCTGAAAATAGACCTTATTGTAGATTTCCAAAAGTTACAGGTGCAACCCACGGATTGCAGGGTGACCCACAGCTCGTGCTGGTGGTCCATGGTTTGCATCTGCAACCCTCCCCAGAAACTCAGAAAAAAACCATTTTAAGGCATGACCCATGGTCGGACATGATAGGACAAATTATGGATTAGTCCACAGATTGTCGATTCGTCTGTAGGTCAAGACCCTCAGGACCCCAGAATCCATCCTCTGTAGTCAATGGATGGACTGATAGGATGGATGGTGGATTAGTCGACGGATCGCCTATCAGTCCGTAGGTCAAGACCCTTAAGGCCCCCCAGAATCCATTCTCTGAAATCGATCAACGAACTAACAGGACGGGTCATTGATTAGTCGATGGATTGTCAAATCAGTCTGTAGGTCGAAACCCTCAAGACCCACCAGAATCCATCCTCTGAAGTTGATCGATGGACTGACCAGATGAATTGTGGATCAGTCGATGAATCACTGATCAGTCTGTAGGTCGAGACCCTCAAGACCCCTAAAATCGATTCTCTGAAGTCAATCGACAGCCTGACAAAAAGGATCCTGGATCAGTCTGTAGGTCGCTTCAGCAAATTTTAAGTCAGGGGTTATTTGGTCTTTTCCCCTATGCGTTGGACACCTAAACTATGTCGTTTAACCCCTAAACTACGTAATTTTGGTTAGTTTTAGTCTAGTAAAAAAACTACAACTTACCTAAGTCAGATCATTCACCAAAACTAAGAAAATTTATAACGTAAGAGGAGAAAGAAGTCTAAAACCCTAGTTCAAGAACACATAAAGGTCCCATCAGTTCCAGCCCCAAAATCGAAAGATTTCTCCATGGAATTCTTTACAGGTATGTTGGATTTCACTAGTGAGTTCCATTAGTTGCACTTTCTTTATAGCATCCTGAACTAAATCTGGCCCTATCAAGGATGTTTCACCTACTTCAAACCAACCAACCAACTTGAGATCTACATCTACATTCATACCATGCGTCATAAGGGGCCATCTGAATACTGGAATGGTAGTTATTATTGTAGGTGAACTCTATAAGAGAAATGTAATCATCCCTACTATCCTTGAAATTGATCAGACAAGATCTCAACATGTCCTCTAAGGTCTGAATGGTATGCTCTGCCTGACCATATTTATGTGGATGAAATGTTGTGCTAAGGTTAACCTGAGTACCAAGACCTTTCTGAAATGACTTCTAGAAATGAGGGGTAAATTGAGGACCTCTATCTGAAATGATAGACAAAAGAAACCCATGCAACCTGACTATCTCAGTAATGTAAAGCTTAGCATAGTCCTTCACCAAATTTATAATCTTAACAGCCAAAAAGCGCGCACACTTAGTAACTCGATCAACTATCACTCAAATGGAGTCATGTTATTTGAGAGTACACGATAAACCTGTCATGAAGTCCAAGTTTGTCACTTCCCACTTCCACGTAGGAATGTTGATCTCTTGAGTCATACCTCCTGGTTTATGATGTTCTACCTTCACTTGTTGGCAATTAGTCCACTTAGCCACAAAATCCGCTATATATCTTTCCATACCATTCCACCAAAAGACTTCCCGCAGATCACGGTGTATCTTAGTGGTGCCTGGATGAAAAGAATATCTAGAATTATGGGCTTCTGCAAGAATCTACTGTCTCAACTCACCCACCTTAGGAACACATAATCGACCTTGATCGCAAAGCACACCATCTCCCACTTGGGAGAAAACCTCAATTCTCTGCTGATGAACTCCATCCTTTAGTTGAAGCAATATCGGATCATTTTCTTACTTCTCCTTAACCTTCGCTACCGATGAAGATTCTTACTCATACTGAACTATTACATCACCATCTGATATGAAGACGAACCCCTAAGCGATTAAGTCTGTGAACATCCTTTACTAGTTCCTTTCTTTCTTCATCCACATGTGCTACACTACCCATAGATAGTCTACTAAGAGCATATGCTACTACATTGTCCTTACTAGGATAGTAATGCACACTCATATCATAATTCTTGAGGAACTCAAGCCATCTCCTCTAGCGAAGATTCAACTCTTTCTAAGTGAACACATACTAAAGGCTCTTATGGTCTGTGAACACATCTACGTGAACACCATACATTTAATGTCTCCAAATCCTTAGTGCAAACACCACTGCTGGAAGCTCGAGATCACAAGTTGGATAGTTCTTCTCATGCACCTTAAGTTTTCTAGGAGCATAAGCTATAACCTTACCTCACTACATCGACATACAACCAGGGCCGACTTTGGATGTATCACAATAGATAACATAACCGTCTGAACTCTCTGATAGAGTCAAAATGGGAGATGTAGTCAACCTAGTTTTTAATTCTGCGAAGCTTTTCTCACAATCATCTGACCACTGAAACATAACCTTTTTCTGAGTTAACTTAGTCAATGGAGAGGCTATGGATAAAATCCTTCCATGAACCTTCTGTAATAACCAACCAAACCCAAGAAACATCTTATATTTGTAGGATAGGTAGGTCTGGGCCATTGTTTCACTGCTTCTATTTTCTTAGAATCCACCGGATCACTTCGGTAGACACAATATGACCAAGGAAACTAACGGATTGCAACCAAAACACACATTTGCTAAAATTAGAGAATAAGTGGCGATCTTTGAGAGTTTGAAGGACAAACCCTCAAATGACTCGCATGTTCTTCTTCATTCATAGAGTAAATGAGGATAGCATCACTAAAGATGATAACGAACAAGTCCAAATACTACTTGAACACTCTGTTCATCAAATCCATGAAAGTTGCATGAGCATTGGTTAATTTAAATGACATAACTACAGATTCATAATGACCATACCGAGTTCTGAAGGTTGTTTTTGGGATATCAATATATCTAACTCTAAGTTGATGATAACCAGATCTGAGGTCTATCTTTGAAAAATGACTAGCACCCTGAAGTTGGTCAAATAAGTCATCAATCTTGGGCGAGGTAAGTTGGTACCAGAGCGGGATAGGCAAGACAGAATGTAAACAACGCAAAATTTTATTTTCTCCTTCTCCCTAAAATACCTAATTTAGTCGTAAAACACCTTAGAAACCCCCCATAAAGCTGTTGCAAGCTTGGGGAAAAGGGAGGGAGAGATTTTTAGAGTAAAGATGTTGATGGTTTGCGGATATCCAGTCAAGATCACTGTCATGAATCCCGAAAATAAGAATCAAAGACCAAAACTTCATGCAGCTGCTTGGCACCCAAGTAGGCTAGGTTTTATGAATTGAGTAGTTATAAATCTGTGTTCACTATGTAATATATGTAAATCAATGGTAGGATTATGTGTAGGCCCTCGAGCACCGAACGAAATATGGTTAAATCCTAAGAAGAAGCCTTAGATGATGACCTATGTTTACGTATGGTTGAATTAAGGATTACATGATATATGTGGATGAGTAGTTCTTTGGCGATGGTTGTGATTCTATGATTGTGTGTGGTAGATTTGTTCTTGCTTCCTTGTAATACGTGCGTGTATGTGAATGAAGCATGTTGATCACACCTAATGTGAATAAGTATGAACGAAGAACTATATTCTATGAATCACCTCTTGTTGTATGATTGTGATAATATGCATTGTGATTGTGATTATGGATCGGGGGTTGCATCCCAACACACTAACTTGGATCAATTGCCATGTTCCGACATAAATATAGGATCGGTTGCCACGTTCTGGCATAATCTTGGATTGAGTACCACGTTCCAGTATGCTAATAGTTTGGGTTTAGGTTCCATGAGAGGACCAATGACTTGCCATAATTGTGTATATTGAGAATTGTGAAATTGAATGTGGTTCGTAATGATAATGATATTGTGATCCCCTGGAGTGGTTATATGTTTATGGGGACTCATATCCGATAGGTCTTTGTATCGAGTGAGTCTATTACGTATCGTGTTGTCGAATAATTGGTGGCAAGGGTCTGTCATGTGTGGCAAGGGTGAAAAGTTGGGGTAGGGTACATAAAGTAAGTACTTAGGTGGATAATGTACTATGTGTTCATGCCTGGATAATGTGAAAAAGAAGTAAGGATATGACGTGAGCGGTTAGTTAGAATGCTTGTTGTTGTATTTGGGGACTTTTCTATGTTTTAGAATGGCTAGACTATGATCAAGTACCTAGTAAGTAGGTTGATCGAGAAGGCGGTTAGTAGTCAGAGTACTAGTGTAATTCGGAGGTATTTCAAGATAGATTAAAGGTGGAGAAGCAAGTGGTTTATTTCATTATCTTACTAGTTGGTTTCTTATGTTAGGTTGTGGGCATCGGGTTGACCGATGATACCTACCAATACGTGTGTTTTGTATTGATACTACTCTTGCTATGTCTTTTGACTAGTCTGGATGCAGGTTGGTGATGTTTCATTAGGTGAAGGCAAAGAAATTCTCCAGCAACTTTTACCTTTCCTTCCGCAGGGTGGGAGCTGTGTCTTTATTTATTTATTCCAATTGTACTCTTAGTAGATCTTGTACCTATTTAGACTAGATCCTTGGTGGTGTTAATTACTTTGCAAGTCTTAACCAAAATTGTGTTAAAGTTTCTTATTTATAAAAATTCGTTAGTATATTTTATTCCGTTTTATTTAATTTTTCCGCATGTTTTAATTATTGGAATATGAGGCTTCTCCTACTTAGGTGGTAGTACGTAGGTGCCCGCACGGACCGGTGGGTTGGGTCTTGACAATAGGGTGTAGTAGTTTGATGAATAATACCATATTCTAATGATATCTCTGCAAAAGAAGATTCGTATTCTCCACCCCTATCACTCCGAATCATTTTTATCTTTAGATTCAATTGATTTTCCACTTTATTTTTGTATTGCTTAAATGCATCAATTGCTTCATCCTTACTATTAAGCAAATATACATAACAAAATCGAGTGCAACCATTAATAAAAGTTATCAAATACTTTTTCCCACCGCGAGATGGTATTGACTTCATATTGCATATATCTCTGTGAATTAAGTCTATAGGTTTTGAATTCATGTCAACAAACTTATATGGATGTTTAACAAACATACTTTCCACACAAATTTTACATTTCGATTTATCACCTTTGAAATCAGGCAATACTTCTAAAGTAATCAATTTTCGCAAAGCTTTGTAATTTACATGTCCCAAACGGGCATGCCATAAATCATTTGACTCCAATAAGTAAACAGAAGCAGAATTCTTATTAATACTGCCAACAACCATTACATTCAATTTGAAGAGGCCCTCAGTGAGGTAGCACTTTCCTAAGAACATTTCATTCTTACTTATTATAGCTTGGTCACTAACTAGGACACACTTAAACATGTTCTTAATGAGGAGTGTAGCAGAAACTAAATTCTTCCTAATAGTAGGAACATGCAAAATGTTGTTCAAAGTCAACACCTTACCGGATATCATTTTCGACATTACTTTTCCAGTTCCTACAATCCTTGATGTTGTTGTGTTCCCCATGAACAAATCTTCATCGAACTCAGCAGGAGTATACGTTGCAAAGGCTTCTTTTGCAGAGCAAATATGTCGAGTGGCACCTGAGTTGAGAAACCACTCCTTGGGATTTCCAACTAAGTTGAACTCCAAGATCATTGCACAGAGGTCATCTGTATCTTTTATCTCTTCCATGATGATTGCTTGACGTTTTCCTTTGTCCTTGTATTTTCTTGGAGCACGATAGTCGAAGACTTGTGACCAGCCTTACCACAGTTGTAATAGTTGCCTTTGAATTTCTTCTTGGCCTGTTCTGACTTTTGTCCGTTGGAGTTCTTTCTCTTCTTGCCTTAGGTAGGAGCTTTTTCAACAATATTAAATCCCATTATTGTCGAATTCCTACGAGACTTCTTTTCGGCGGTCTTGTTATCATCCTCGATCTTGAGTCGAATCAAAAGATCTTCAAGCTTCATTTCCTTGTGTTTGTGCTTTAAATAATTCTTGAAGTTTTTGCATGAAGGAGGTAACTTCTCGATCATTGCAGCCACCTGAAAAGCTTCATTTACTACCATATCATCAGCAATCAGATCATGGAAAATAAGTTGAAGTTCCTGCACTTGTAATCCAACAGTTTTACTATCTGACATTTTATAGTGTAAAAACTTTGCGACCACAAACTTTTTCAAGCATGAATCTTCTGTCTTATATTTCTTCTCAAGAGCATTCCACAATTCTTTCGAAGTTGTCATTGCACTATAGACATCATATAAGTCATCCTCTAAAGCACTCAGAGTGTAACCCTTACATAGGAAGTCTTCATGTTTCCATGCTTCAATAATCATGAATATTTCTCTGTCTGACATATATATCAGCAGCAGGAACTGGAGTTTCTTCATTGGTAAATTTCTACTGACCAAGAGTGGTAAGCCAGAAAAATATTCATTGCTGCCATCCTTTGAAATTCACAGCAGAGAATTTTCCCTGTTTCTCTGTTGTTGGTACAACAGTTAGGGTTGGTGCAGCAACAACCACCGTAACATTTTCATTTGCCATTTCAGAATCAGAATCTGTAATAAACAAAAATTGATACAAATGGCTTAGTAAGCAATAACTTATATTGCAAACTTAATAGGAGTATAAAACCACGAAGGATTTTGTCTCCACCAGAAACACAGATTAAAAATAATTAAACAATTTCCTTAATATTGTTAAGCAATCTGTGTTTAAAATAGTACTACTATTTACAACAAACTTTGCAGAAACACGAAATTACCAAAGTTTAAATAAACCAGTGAAAAATAGAAAATTAATTAACAAAACTAAAATATGTAAAAACATAACAGAATCTGAAAAATAGAATGGAAAGAAGATCAAGCCCACTGAATGCACAGTGTCCCCTTAAGGAAATTATTCCCCTCTAGTATCCGAGGTTTGATTTCGAATATGTCCTCCAAGGATAGAATGATCTCAATAACCAGTGTATTGATACCCAAAACTCTGGTATCAGCAAGCCACTCAACGACATTAAAGTACACAAATAAATTTTGTGCAGAAGATGATGAAGAAATCAGAAATTTTCGTAAGTAAAAAGTCTGAAGAATCATTGGTATTTATAGCCAAGAAGCACTGGTTCCGAAAGGTTGCAACCTTTCAAACACCACACGACCATTCCAGAAAGTTTGCAACCTTTCAAACGTTCATGGTTGTTCTTGAAAGTTGCAACCTTTTAGAACAATCATCTCCAACGGAGGGAAATTCAAATAAAATGGGAAAGTGTTTTAAATAAAATGGGTCGCGCGGATCCAAGTCAGGTCCGTACATTTCGGTTAATTAACTAAAAAATTGAAATGTTTTGGTCATTTAATTAAACTAATTAAATAAATATTTAATTAAATAATTAAAACAAACTTTGTCCAAAAAATAATCTCTCAATCATTTTCTGAAGCCGAGCGAGCGACAATGACGACGGCACAAGGGGGGGCCCTCTTTCCAATCTTTTAACATCTAATAGAAGTGTTTCTCTATTTAAACACTTCTATTTTCCTTTCCACCACCAATGAGTGAGAAATGCCTTTTCTTAAAGCATAAGATAATCTTTTTCAATTCCTCTTTTCATCTTCCCTCCATTTCCCATTAACTCTTGTTATACCCCATATATATATATATATATATATATATATTGTATTTTGTGAAATTTTTAAAATTGCATACATATTAAAAGAAATAATTCATAAGTACCCCTGAACTATGATCAAGATCTCAACGATACACATTTACTCATGTTTATAACATTTTTTTAGGTGTTAAAATAGAGTTATGGTATAAAATAAGTATGTTTATCATGAACAGTAAATTTGAAATAAATTTATTGTATCATACTAGTGATATGATAATCGATATTCTTATTATATTTTAATATGATGTAGGAGCACAATTATAATCCATCTTTGAAGATAGGAGTATTCTACTTTTAAGTTTATATATATATAAATAATTAGTGTTTTTGTCTTGTTGAGAGTGCAGAGGTATATTTTAACTTTTGAAATTATGAATGATGTCATTTTAGTCATATCTGTTTTTTCTTCTTCAAATAATTCTTTGGTATAATTACACCAAGTGACCCTTTA